>JBBPRP010000790.1:0-10600 GCA_038093135.1 Leccinum longicurvipes
CGCAAATTCCAGCGGGATCATAAAGTCCGGAACCTGGGTCACTTGTCCATGTCATTCACGCTATCGCTAATATTAATCGAGGTACACCAATTGACTCAAACAGAACCCGCCAAAAATGCACGACCTCGCCATAGACATGCTCATACGTGCAGGGCAGTGGTCTTCATAAGAGAGAAAAATTCTTCTTCCTTGTTCAAAACATGAAATCATCCACTGGATCAAAAAATCCTTTGTGAACCCGCACGCTATCATATGACCACCTTGGCCTTCCGGAGGGTGCGATTCTGCGCGATTCCATAGCTGTATGTTATCTATTACTCGAACCCATCAACCAACAATAGTCGCATTAACAAAGGTGCGTATCTGTTGATTAGGGGTTTGCACACCTTCTAACTTACGGTCCAAAAAGAGGAAGAAATGGCCACATTTCATGGGGCTCTGCAGACTCGGGTTCGAAATGAACACAAATGCTAACTCTAAGGTCCTAGGGCTTTTCATGATAA
Organism: Leccinum longicurvipes; assembly: GCA_038093135.1. Lineage (NCBI taxonomy): Eukaryota > Fungi > Basidiomycota > Agaricomycetes > Boletales > Boletaceae > Leccinum > Leccinum longicurvipes. Next base: position 504 of record JBBPRP010000790.1, read on the forward strand.
CTTCGTAACCATAGTAAACCCCAGACCCCAATATTGCCACCATGCCAATTAATTTAAAGCAAAACCATAAATGCGGCGTGCCACGTCAGTGCGCAGCAAGTGTGAGCGTTCGCAATGGCACACAGAATGCGCACGAAGAATTTGTACGTAAAAATCTTCGAAATCCTTTGAGCGAAACGTTTTCGTTTTGGTCGCCAGAAACCGTAGCCCTAAACATACCAGAGTCTCACCACTATCCGCAGGTAAGGAGTCCGGGCTAGCAACGCCGACCCCTAGCCTCAACTTCATTAATCCGTCTGAACAGCTGGAATTCTGACCGCCCACACTGCCAGAACTCATTTTCGAGCTCGACTGCCTACCTTTGGCAAGTCCATAGACCCGTCCACGCTCGCCACAACCTTCTTCCTCTCCACACAGTGGGCACGCCACTTGCATGATCATTCCATCCTCTCCCTCTCTGCTTCCACCCACCTCTACCTGTACACTTCCACTCCCACCTGATGCCCTTCGGGATGAATGTAAAGGAGGAATGTAAGGGCAGTGATGCGTCTGCATCATAGGCACGAAAGGCCATTACTGCACACGCGCCGAGAAGCATGGAACTTAATATTGCTGTGAGTCTAGCCCCTGATCAACCAGATCGATGGTGAGCGTAAGCCTATTCTAGAGTTAAGAAGCTATAAGATAAGATCGTTCACATTATCCTGCATTCCTTCCCCCCACACAGTCTCTCCACCCAACCCACTAGGGCCGCCATGCTCCGCCCTCGACTACTATCAACCTTGGACCAGTCAATGGCCCCGCCCACCCTCGCCACCTCGATCGTCACCTCCTTCTCTCTCTCCCCGCTCGCAGGCACGGCATAGTACCACCTCAACATCTGCTCGCCCTCGTCCATCTCCACCCGTCCCTCCGACACAGTAACTTGCACCGCATACGCATCCGTCCGGATTGTCTCGCCCTTGCCAAACGCCATCGCACTCTTCAACGTCATTGACGACCCTGTCCGGCTCTGGGTCTCGAATGCTGCGCCTCGTACGTCCTCTGTACCATCGGCGTCTTCTGAATCCTCTGCGTCGTCCCGCTGCTCTCCATGCGCCACAGCCACCGACCGCTCCACACACTGATCTGACGCGAAATGCACCAGAGGAACGAATATCTCCGTTGACAACATCTGCTTCCCCTTTTCTGAACTCGATCTTTCTCCCTCTTCCACTCCGCATAGCTGTGACTCTCCACGTACCTCCCTGCTCCCTTCCCCATCGACAGACGACTGCGGTGGAGGCGCATCCGCAGGCGAGACTCGTATCTTGACCTTCAACCGCGCCTTGCTAACCTCGAACTGCACGTTGAGTAGGGCACCGACGACGCTCACCGGGTACGGCCGACAAAACGCGCGTACAGCCCGTGCACCGTTGCGCAAAAACCACAATAGCTCGTGAGGTGACCTTGACGACGAAGCCGGCTTCGCATACGGCGACGGTGTCGACATAACGGGCAGCGTTGCCAGCGACATGCTCGACGTAGCCGCCGATGCCAACGATCCTGCTACTTGGATCTTGCTCTCTCCCACTCCCCTGCCTCCTCCCGCCCCCGCTCTCCCTCGCACACCTCGCCTCCGCAGGTCGTCCTCACTCCACAGACTCAGATCCTCGTTGTTCCAGTTGTCCCCCCACATATGGCTATTGTCTGGACAATACGTCCACACCGTATAGTTCAACACGTTATCCCCGTCCGCTGCGTTCAGACTCGCGTCCAGCGCTCGCTCCTGCGTCGAATAGTCGCCGTAACCCTTCTGCTTTGGATCGTACGCCTTCTTGTCGTCTAGGTCCATCGGGACCCCAATTTCACCGATAATCGTCGGGTACCGTCGAAGCCCGCCAACGTCCACGCCGAGCAACGCCCCGTCGGCCTTGAGCATTCCCAACTGACTCTGGATGCATGAACGGATTGCCCGCTCCCCGAAACGCGCTGCAAAGACCGGACTGCTGTACTTGCCCCGGATCAGACCCACCGCGTCCGCGTTAATCAAATTCCAGTGACGTGTGACCAGCGTCAGGCCGTCGTAAAAGTGTGTCGAGTGGCATGCCCGACCTTCCAGCAGCGTCTCGGGCGTCTCGGGGGGAAGGGAAAAGACAGGCGCTTGGATGAAGGCAATGGCGCTCGGGTGGGCGGCGCGTATGCGGGTGACGTAGTCGGTCAGGTGTGGCAATAAGAAGTCTTGGAGAAAGTCGATCGGAACAGGACTGGAGCTGGGCGTAGGGTAGCTGTTGAAGTACTTAGGTTTCAGCAGGGTGCCAGTGTCAGGATCCCAGATGCCATGCAGTGCCCATACACACTTGCCCAGCGTCCACTCGCTTGACCGCTTCCACCCCCATTTGGGATGCACACCATCCGGCTCGGTGCTGGGATCCGCCCATATGCGGACGCCCTTGGGGTCCACGGTTACACTCCCGGCGCGAGACGACCCAAACACACCAAACGTATAGTTATCAAGTATTTGCGCGGTGCCCATCCCGAGTTTGAGCGACTGCAGCGGGGTCGGCATGGTCCCTTTCTTCAGCGCCGATCCTTGCTTGGTCGGGTACACACTCAGGTCTTCGTACCCAATGAACCCCTCCGCGGGCTCGTTCATGCTGTCCCAACCAATGACCACGTCGTCTAGTAGCCCGCCCGCGTCACGAATCCGATCTGCGAGTACCCCGAAAGCCTCTATAAAGTGAGACTGAAGATAGTCTTGGATGTGCACGCCATCAATAATGCATTTTGGAGCAAAAGTTTTGCCGCCAAAGAAGAGCGCAAAGAGTGTCTGAGAGGCAAGCCGGCTATAGTTGGTCGACCAGATCATGGCTGGGAGGATGGCAGGGTCGGGCGTGCCGGACGGGCCGGGGTACTCGCAGTGGATCATGGCCGCCTGTGTCGCAGTGAAAGCTTGGGGGTCGATACCGCATGCCGGAAGGGTCCAGTAAGGTGCGCCGGATCCACCCGAGAAGCGTGACCACTGACAAAAATAAGAAGTCCAGAAGTCAGAAAGAGACTGCGGACATGATAAGGAGAAGAGGGAGAGGAGAAAGCGCGTACGCTGTCTTGGTGCGGGTCTAGATATACTTTGAACCCGTATTCTTTGCACTTGTAGAGCACGCGGATGGTGTAGTTCATGAAATCGTAGTCATAGATTCCGCTGTACATGTATGCGCGACCAATGAGTAGGTGCGATACTGGGGGTGGGCTCATGACGAAAAAAAGCACTTACGGTCCCTCGTGTTCGAGCGACTCCCAAGGGATGGGATACCGAAGCACATTAAACCCCCATCCTCTGAGACGGCCCAAATGCACGTCTGCGGAGCCATCGTCGAGATTGAAAGGGCGGCCTACGAAGCTCTTGCCGCCCGCCTGAGCAGACTCCCAAAAGCCATCGAGAACATACGAGGGTTGGTCGACGGGCGCTTTGGAGGACCCGGAGAGGTTCACCCCGCGAAGCAAGACCGTGCGTCCGCTGATGTCGACGAAATGGCCGTCAGAGGTGTGCAGGTAGTGTTTTGACGTGGGTTGACCCGAAGCCGGGCATGTCTGTGGCACCTGGGGCATTATGACCGAGTTGCCGTCGACGTCGTGTTGATGGTGGTAGTGAAGGAAGAAAAGGAAGGACAACCGCCAGCGGAAGGGTAATAATAAAAAAAGGAACGGCAAGGAACCGGGCAAAGAATCGTACCATCTGTAACCTGCCTTATTTACCTAATGGTGCGTGCAGTGCTCGGGTACAATTCCCTTCTATACCATAAAGTACAGGCCTTGAGGCCTTTGCATTGCATCAAAAGCCTCTGTTTACATTCAATTCAGATTCGGAAGCAGCCACGTCATATACTCTTCTCATTTCCCCCTATCAACCATCGAGAACCGTTGGAAGACCGGCAAGTTTCATCTTGACGCCAATTTCGAACAGATAATCCAGGCACTGGGGAAATACAGATTTCAGGAACGCTGAGACGTTATTGATACACATTAAAGTCTTACTTCTGTCTGGGTCTTGGCCTTCTGCCAGTCGTCACCTGTCAAATGGGCGTGAGAGGTCAAAGTGCACGAAAAAAAAAATCGTGGGTGCGGCGTACCCCACACGTAGATCCCATGCCTCCTTACGAGAATAGCCGCAGCATCCGGGTACTTCTCCATCGCCGCAGCCATGCTATCTGTCAAATCTTCCTCGAACGGGGTATTGGGAATGATCGGAACGCGGAGGGTATCCAAGTAAGACATGGCCTTGCCATTTCCGCCAACCCGAACACCCTTGATCATCTACAAAGCACTTTCAGACACGGCAAAGTTTCCTAACGTGGACTGCTAGTTCCACTCACCTCCTGTATACATATCAAGCGTTATCGGGTCGGCGATCAGCGATCGGGATCGGGAACGAGGAACCTAGTATGTAGAACTAAAGAGAAAGGTTCAACCTACCTGATGCGAGATCTCGAAAAAGTCACCCTCCCACAACAGCGTGGCCATCACCGCGTTCTGTGAATGTGTATGGATGCAGCTTCCCGCATTTCTCTTGTCGAATGCGTTCCAAAACAATGGCGTGCAGGCCGACTCCTTGAGGTTCTGCTTCGGACGACGGAGGAAGATGCGATCCGTGTGGGGAGACGAGGGTGGTTGTGGGAAGGGCAGGACGAACATGTGCGAGGGTTCGATGCGCTCCTTTTGCACGCCAGACGGGGCGATGTAGACCTTATCGCTAGCGAATCGATCCCATGCCGAGGTAGACGTCAGCGATAGGGACTAACAGAGCAAACATCAGACTGACCCTACGCGGATACAGATACCACCTCCTGTTCCTGTGACCCATCCAAGCCTATAGAATCCGGCACACAGCTCTGGGATCAGATTCGCGGGCTATGCCATCAGCAGCGGGTCAGTATCGACATTGTCACGAATTTGTCGCCTGGTACAGACATACATGGAGGGGATCAGTTGAGATCACGAGCGCATCGGCTTCGTCGTTGGACATCCTGAAGCTTGTGCTGGCCGTTACAATCTCTGTTCTTGATCAATTCTTTTCCACATACACCGTGGGGGGTCGATATCTCAAATAACCCCCCTAAACCATGTGCATTCCACAAAGTTGGCAACTTGGTACCACTAGTTTTCTCCCGACGGGGAAGAATGTTTCACCACCTCGTCTTGACCCATTCTTTCTCCTCATCCCATCACTAGCACCGTATGGAGAAAAAGTATCAAAGAAGGCTGTATTTGTTTCCCGCTGGATTCTGTTTTCGCCTTCTTTGCCAAGGGGATTTGGAAGGACTAATTCTCCGTTATTTTAGGCCTTCTACTTCCCCTGGAGCACAGGTTGGCACGGCTCGGTTCGAAGCTCCGTTCCATCGTTGTCAATGTCTGCCCTGGTTGTTAATTCATTTAGGGGCCTCAAGTTTCAACCCGTGTTCTCATGTTGGTTTCATAAATCAGCGGCTCGAAGTTTCACCATCTGGCTCCACCGTCCTCGTGTAGAAATCCCCATTTGGATGTACAGATGATTTAATCGCAGCGGGATGCCTCCTCCAAGTCATGCAAGCAATGGATGTGAATTTCAATGAACTCGAAGCATGCCGAGGACATCGTATCGACCTCCACGGAGACTCCACTCGCAGGGTCACCGGAGCGTAGTGGCTTACTGTCATCGCATCATGGGTAACGAATACGATCTCGGTCTGAGAGCAAAACATGACCTAAATTCATTCATTCATGTGTGAACGACCAGAGGTTTATCGTACTGATATTTGAGCTGTGAGTATGGCGATATCTTCCGATCCGCCAATTGGTAAGAACGAGCTCTTCCTCTACCTTCTACTTTCCACTGAGGAAAAAGACAAAGACACAATTCGCTACGCAGCGTCGACGCGGCACTTTGAGCGGCACTGCTCCTTCGGATTAAATTTCATGGCTGAACTACCTATGTCAATCAAAGAATTCCTCAAACCCAAAAAGGCACGGAATGCTGTCTTGATTGCAATTCCAGTACATTAACCACTTGCCCACAGCACTTGTTTCAGCGTTGCAGCGCTACTAAGCAATGTTTACTGATGATGTTTAATTAAATCCCCTTTAGCAGCCTTAGATCGCTCTCTGCAAAGCATTCTGAGAGAATCTCCTATGTGTCTGACTCGTGTCAGCTGGTCCCTAATCTGAGACGGGCGATGGATTATTTCTGATCCCGTCTGACGTGCATCTTGTGTCTGCTGATCAATCATCACACATGAAAACACACAGCACGAGCTCTCCATCAACGTGTTTCATCTCACCAAGTGTTTCGTCACCCGATTCGATTGTACGATTCTTCCATGCCAGTATTAACCTCTACGGACGTACACGTAAGTGCAATGAATAGATGCTTCCGAATCAGAGAGCAACAGATGTGAATTCCAGCGCGATCGAAGACACTGACAAGCATTCCGAGGACATACACGCAAGCATGAAATCTACAGCGTGTGTTCGCACGATCACCAACGCGCAGTTCGCAACTATCACCGCGACGATGCGATCATGGTCTGAGAGCGCCAGGTACGTGATAGAAACTTGGTTGGATGTCATCAAAGACCCTACTATACATTTCGACTCGATGGAGTACCAAGGGTTTTGAGTCACAAGTTGAGTGTAACACGGCGAAATGCGGTGCCCTCTATACGCGGAAAGACAAAAAACCTGGCCCTCCGGTGTCTAGTGGACACACCTTTCGAGTCCGCCTCCTGAGGGAATTGTAATGTAGACTATAAATTAACCCAAACCAACATCCTCGACCGTGATCAGAGCCATAATAAAATTGAATCAGTTTGTCTCCTATCTTATATTATTTTATTAATTCGTGACATACACTCCTAGCATTCAATCCAAGAAGTCGATGTTAAACAACTTTGCAAGACAGCGTGCTGCATCTTAGTATAAGTCATCTTTCTGCCACTCTACACTTGACTCAGAGTTACCATTGCTTCCTACCGAGAAACGAAGAGAAAAAATACACTACGGGAACAGAACGATCGGATCGTCTCCCGGAGGTTCTCTTCGCGCATATGGTAATACGTCATCACCAGGCTGACAAGTGTGCTTTGTCCACTTCCGCGCGAATGTTCGGAAGCACTGAGGGCACGTCCACCTCAATAACCCAAGGTGGATGGACAAAACATGCCGGATTCTCGCACGCCGTTGAATGGGACGGGAACAGCAGTCCCGCCACATGCACGTCGTGAGCTCTCTTCCCTCCCCCCTGATGTTGTGTGCGCTCCGGAGGTGCGCGGCTACTAGATCGCGGTCTGCGGGGAGGATGACGCCGCACTCGTGGCCATATGCGGTCACCCATCGGCAGGTGACGTGCGCATACTCGGTAGCTGTGGAAGGGCCGAACAACAACTGCCTGAGGTAAAGCTGCCAGTCGACGCTGAGGACGGATCAATGCCCTAGTTGAGGAGCCAGGAGGACAGCACGTACGGATAGGATGCGCTTTGCTGCTGGTTCGACATTGTGCGGGATGCGACGGAACAGAAATGTACTCTTGCCTTTCTCTCGCACGGTTCGAGGCAATTTTAACAGCCCAGATTCGAGCAGCCAAAGTTACCGAATACGTGGCGACAAGCTAGAAAACGTGGCATGATGTTTCGTTAATAACTTCACAGCATGCCACTTCACAGCTCCGAGAGCCCCCAATTGAAAAAGAAACGAATGAAGAAGAAAAAACGAAAAATGAAAACCACATGCCGCAGCAGTTTGAGGAGGGCTCGGGGGCTGGTCAGCGGGTTTCTTGCCGCGCAAAGAATTCTGATTTCCTTTTTTTTTCTTCCTTGAATACAAGAGCGACAATCGGAGGAGACGCTCACAAGAGCGTGTCAGCAGCTGATTTGGCTGCTAGTTTCGTAGATATGATGTAAATCGTCCCCGCAGCTGATTCGGGGGCAGCCAGTTTTCACACAAAGTGTGGCTGTATACACCACACGAAGTAGCGCTGTAAGGCGGCGCAACAGTTGAATTCTTGACCATCTCGGGATATTTTTTCCGGCGGGTCCGCCGGAAATGAAGAAAGCCTCCAATAGCTTCTATCCCTGACCAACGGATACCGCTTTGTCGGTTCAGCTTATGATAGGCAGCCGCATCGATAGCTGGTAATGTTGTCAGGCTATTAGCAACACGTGCAGCCTGAGAATGAACCGGTCGCCCCTCCAAGCGCGGGACCCTGGAAAGTGGGACCTCGGACGTCGGCCAACTATGAAATTCCAAATGGAATAAGGCACGGGCCAAAGCGGGGGAAATTTCCGACCCCTGCGGAGACGTATGTCGCCACTCGACGACTTCACCGTAGACTGCTTGTGTGCCCCTATTTGGATGGCGCTGACAACGAAAAGACAGATACCGGAAAACAAGCGAACCAAAATGATAAGTAGATGCGGCGAACGATCGCCTATGGGAATCGACTACGAGCTTGAGACTCGATACGTGGATCGTCTTGCCGTGATTATGGATGAAAAATAACTTCAAACCCGAGTTACCACCATCAGGGACTCGAGGGGCAGTGCGTTCTCTGCGGCTGGATATCAGATGGTGACTGTTCCTGCCAACAGACAAAGGCGCTATCAATCTTGAGAAAGAGATAATGGGCTTGGCGAGCTCGCCTGTTTGGAAAGGATCTCGATAATTCCCCGTTTCACTGATATTCGATGGGTTGTAATCGGGGAAGAGTTGTCACCGACAAGCAGTACATGGACACCGAGCCTCCGAGGAGTCGCGACGGTGCGTGAAATTCGTGCTAGGATGATTGCGTAAGCCGAGCAACCTTGTTTTCGTCAAACTCTATGATGTCCTTTTCATTCGCCTGATGAATGGCCGAACCTTTCGGTAGGTACCTTGTTTACAAGTGTGACAAATGAAGATGAAAACAGCGCCCATGATGCACTCCTTAAGGTTCTGCATTACCACGGTGTAATTCCCAGGAACCCATAGCCACGATTCTCCCCCCAGTGACCCCGAGTCATAGACCCTCTGAAATTTTCTGTGACTTCACCAGAAATCTAGTATTCAAAATACATGGCATCACGCCACGGCCAGGCCCAGGAAAGCAGGGCATAATTTATATCGTCAACCCAGATAAAAACATTTGGTAAAAGTCTAGAACTCCGTGCCAATTCAATTCAATTCTCTACCGTGGGACATGCAGCACGCTGTCCCCGCGATGGGTGTATGTGTAGCACGCACTCAATGGTATGTGTTCGCTCAGGCTCTGCTCCGATCTTCCGAGTTTAGAGCGAGTCCGAAGCCCCTTCCTCTACTGTACCTCCCCGAAGTGGAATTGCCCGGACAAAGTACAGCCTTCTACTTACAATCGACGGGCGGACGGGATTACGAGCCCGTGCCCGCGAACCTATAAAACTCAGAGAGGTGAGGGGAAATTAAGCACGAAAGACGCCCAAACCACCTACAGCATGCTCGACGATTCCGCGTCCGCCCTCACTGCCACCACATTCGTCCATCCTCCTACAGCCCCTCCCAAGTCCTACATCTTTCAACCCAACAATATGCACAACACCACCTTATTCACCACCTCCACCGACGGAATCTTGGATCCGCTCTACAACGTCACAACTGATCTCACGTCAGGCGCCAGCCACACCGCGACGCACGTTCAGGACGCCCGAACGGGGCAGCGGATAGCGACCATTGCTCGGCGTATCCTCTTTCCTGACACCATCACTTTTGTCGATCAACTTCATAGTCAGGACTCTGGAAAGCCAATTAGCGTCCGAAAGTGGTTACAAAAGTGCAAGCTTCCAGACGGGTAGTAAGTCGCTACGCAACGCTAAAGAGGAGGGAAGAAGTTGAAATTTGAATGTTTCGTTCCTGCCTCAGCCCAGCAAACGAGATGCACACAAGTATCGGAACGTGGGTGTGGAAATCAGATGCCACACGTCGTTTGGGGGTGAGTGCACGCGCAGGCAATCGTCATCTTGCTGTAATCACATTATTGTTTGGTTGTCGGTGGATGGACGCGCGCTTCGTCGATACATTAGCTGTACCAAAGATGCAACGATCACGCCCACGCCGATACCCAGGCCCAGACCCAGCAG
>JBBPRP010000791.1:0-10560 GCA_038093135.1 Leccinum longicurvipes
GCACAATATGGCCGCGAAGTCTCAACCCGTCAAGGAAGCTGACCCGACCGCCCCGACCCCGTCTCCACGCCCCTCATCCAAAACCGTCAACCGGGGTGAGCCTTCCTCCTCGTACCCTAAGCGAGCCATTCGGATGACGTTCAAGTATCAGCATCCCAGCAGCTGTTCTCGTCCGACCCCAAATACAAAAAGTACACCCAGCAGGTTGAAAAGTGCTTGAACGCTTTCGACAACGTACACGAGTGGGCGGATTGCATAGCATTCTTAAAGCAACTTCTCAAGGTGTGTGTACACGCGGGTTGTAGGTTTCGATGTCTCATGTCGCCATAGACCTTCCAATCCTACCTCCAGTTCAAGGAGATCCCCTATAAACTCATCGTAGCCAAACGCCTTTCCCAATGCCTGAACCCCGCACTGCCAGCTGGCGTGCATCAACGAGCTCTTGATGTATATATCCACATCCTTTCGGTTCTCGGGGTGAGGCATCTGACATACGGGTAGCTCCACATTCTGATGAGGACGTGTTAGACCGAAGGCTTGAAACGCGACCTTCCGCTTTGGTCCTCTGGGTTATTCCCATTCTTCGAGTACGCGTCCACGTCAGTAAAGGTTTGACGCAGTTTCTCTCTTCATGCACCCTCGATCTCAACCACGTGTTCGTCAGCCCGCTCTGCTCAACATATATGACACATACTATCTACCTCTACAACATGACCTGCGGCCTGTGATGAAGTCGTTCATTCTAGCTCTATTACCTGGTCTTGAGGAGGAAACGGGGGAATTCTTTGACAAGGTATGAGCCCTTCTTTCTGTGACTTGGTACTGCAGGACTGGACCACGAATAGGTGCTAGGTCTTTTGGACCGACTATCTGGGACGGTATCACCTGTATTCTTCATGCAGAACCTTTGGCTTGTCATGATTACGATGCCGTCCGCTCGAGGTACAGCACTCAATTTCCTGTCGCGACGTCTACCCCGACTGCATGCTGATGAAGGTGAGTGAACGATGAGCGCAGCGATCTTCTGTTACTATATTTGCTTTAGACATCACTGTGATTGTCGGGCGCGACATCGGCTTGGTGATCCGAGCCTTTGCGGCTGCATTGGAAGATGATAACCTCTTGGTCCGCAGGAGTGCTTTGGACATGTTGGTGCAGACCATGCGTGCTGATAGCGTAGCCATTAAACGTGCTCAGCCTGAAGATTCCGTGATACTCATGAAAGCAGCCATCAGTGTCGTGTTGAGGCGCGACCTGTCGCTGAACAGACGTTTGTACACATGGTTATTGGGACCCGACGAAAGGAGCGAAGCTCAGTCTGCGTATCTTCAACAACATGCACTGCAGCTTTTGAGCTCTACGCTAAAGGTGAGTGTTCCGTTTGTTCTGGGATATCTCTGACTCATTCCGCTAGAATGAAATGTTTATTCCTTCTGGAGAGTACTCTGAGTCGCGCCCTTTCAAGATTTTCATTTCTCTTCTTGACAAGTGGGAAATTGGCTCCCCTCTTACCGAGGCCTTGATATATGACACCCTCAAAGCCATTCGTAAACACTTGACAGCCGAATCAGAGGCGAAAGAAGATGTATGAGTTAGCTACTGTTTTACCTATTCTGATTGACGCTTTGTGTTACGCAGATAACTATGACCGCAGCGACCTTGCTGGAGGCTGTGGAGCCTAGTATACTCTGGAAGCATCTGCTCAAAGCAATAATAAGTGCCATCAAGTCCAGTGAACCTCAGCCAGAGGTATGCCATAGGGGCACGTTCACTCTTCCTCGCTGACGGTGCTTTTAGGCTGTCAGTCTCACGCTTTTCCTTCTCCATTCTCTCCCCGTGCAGGATGAGGAAGCGAGGAGTGTCCACCTACCCGTTATCTTTTCGGCTTTGATGGAGATGTTACTTGTAAGCTTAGACTGCTTCGACTTTGCACTTCTAACTTGCTTTAGGTTTATGTCCAGGAGGACTCGTCTCGTGTTGTCTCACCCGTGGTGCGGGAGTGTTTTGTACTTCAGGATGAATTATTACGACATATTTCACCAGAGGCTCTGCAGCAGCGTCCAAAGCTGGCAGACTCGTCACAGGAGCCGATGCTCAGTTCCTTGGCATTTGGTTCGGCTTTCTATGGCATTGAGGTTACCACTTCAATCTCCCATAACCAATCAGCAACACCTCTAGTTTCTGTTGTCGAGCAGTCGTTTGCATTCAGTCAAATTTGTGCTCAGGTCGTGGTTCGACAACAAGGTGTTGGTTCATATCTGAGGACGTCGTACTCGCATGTCCTATCGTTACTTGGGAAACTCCTCGAGTTTGTTGAGAAAACATCTGATGCCCCGTTGGTGATTACTTGGAATCCTTCCACATGGGTCAGCGACGTTCTTGATAGTCTGGATGTCGAGGTTAGATCTTGTTGTTTCTTCCACGGCGTATTCTTAGTTTCATTTTCAGGACGTCGGTTTTAATCTTGTGGATAGCTGTATCTCTGTTGTCGTGTCACTTCAGCGGTCGTCTAAAGTTATCCCAAAGTTTGCGCTGGACCAGAAACAAGTAGTCAGTCAGATGGTGAGGAAGGTCAGTATCATTATTTCGCTGGTTCTCGAGAGGTCTCTTGACTATATTTGTAGCTCTTCAGGTTTCTTCATCAAGACTGGGCAATCTTCCATCTGCGTGCTGTTAGCCTTGTGTGGACGTTGGAATCGTTCACTGACCATCATCTCGTTGAGTCTATAGTCGCGCAAAGTATGAATGCTTCGGACCCTCGCGTTGTGCACGACGCTTTCGAAGCGTTTGGTGTTCTCTGGAGATTAACAGGCGAGTCCAACCTTGAAAAAGTGAGGAGAGACGCTGAAGTTGGTTGCATATAGATGACGATGGTTTACCTGGGTTCCGTTTCAAAGTTCCCTTGATGATTGTTCTGGAAACATTGAAATCCGATTGTCCCACCTCGCGCCGAGTAGGCGAAACTTGGATGAGGTGCAACCTGAGGTCTTACATACGGTGTGCATATGAGCACTGGTTCGTGTGGACGACGTTGATGATCTGGATCCGACAGAGTACTGGAGCCACTTCTCTATGACCTGCTTGATCCCAACATTCGACGAAGATCTACCGTGGTAAAGATCAGGGGCAAGGAAATTCGAGGGTACACCTACGAGCAAAAATTCAACCAACGTTACGTCGAGCACCTCCTGGAGATCCTACATTCCATTGTTCAGTTCGGCGGGCAAGGATTTGCAAAAGCCGCGCGGAGTACTCCAATCAGAAGGATTCAATACCAACCGTTGATGGAGAGAATAGAAGCAGGTAATTATTCGTTATCAAGTTTTTAGATATATTGATCATTCGTCCAGCACACCATGATCCAAATTCCAATTTCTTGGATACATTGATTGAACTATTGTCACGGTACGCGCATATGCCTGACAGCTGAACACTTTCTCATCTTACTACAGATTCATTCAATCGGAGCCAAAAGGACAGAATGCACCAACAATGGGACCTTTGAACACTAGGATTCAGTCGACGTCTATTGATATCTTGCAGGCGGTCGTGGCCCGTGGAGAGATTGATCATCTGATTCTGGAAACACTCGAGCCCATCGTTGTCGGGAAATTATACTTCTCCGTTCACTCAAAGCACCTTGATCTCCAGAGCAAACTCCTTCGCATTCTTCATTCGTTGATTTCAGCATCTACGACTCACATCGCTCAGGCGAACTCCGAAGAACAAGGCAGTTCCGAAGGTTCACAAGTTTCCGGCAAAAAGGCATACACAGCTAGCTCTCTCTTAACGCATACGCTAACAGATGGTATCGCCCTGCCTCACAATCGGCCTGTACAACAACATTGGCTTGACTTCGTACTCATGGCCATTCCGCAATTCCAACCAACACTTCAAGGGATAGTTCCTGCCTTGGTTGATTGTGTTTGTCGGCAGCTGCGAACGCTCTTGAATGATGCGGTTCGAGCCAATCGACCAGGTTTGTCAAGCCCAATCACAGGCGTTGCCACCGATGCGGAGTTCGTCATGCTTCTCAACACATTGGAACGACTACTTGTCTTGGTCTTAGTAAATTATCCTGAGGTCGCTCAACGGGACGAGGATGCACAGATACAAGAGAAGACTGGCGGGGAAAGTAGCGGAATTCTCGGATACGTCTCGAACGTCTTTACCGCTGAAACTACGTCATCCTCGGATGACCAATCCCCAGTGAGTCTACCTTTCTCATAAAGTTGAATTTCTTCTTAGTCGTGCAGGTCCGCTCTCCTGGCTTCCGTTCGCTCAATGATGGCGTTCGCGTTTTGTTCGCGATCTGGATTAGTTTTATTTGGACTAACCCCGGTCCGAGGCGTTCCGAAGACGAATCGCTCATGATGATTTACAGTCGGACACGACTTCGTTGTCGGAGAGTGCTAGAATACCTCTTCCGGGCCTATCCTTCGGAAGTTCTGGAGGGAGTGGTTAGTTGTTGGGATCGCGATCTCGCCGTTCAGCCGAAGGGTTCTAATCCAGCTGAAAGTGCTGCATTCGAGTTGGTTGATATTCTTATCGCAAGCGCTCACTCTGCAGTACACATGATATGCGAGGGCATAGTCATCCGGTCGTCAAGTGGGTCTGAAAAGAGTCGGAGATACATGAACCCCGATGTGTGAGTCGCTGACGACGGACGGCTCTGATAAGCACTAACAAGTTTGCTCGTAGATCTGACGGCACTTTATTCAAGTTCCTGGAGCAATACCTGTCACGATTAGAAGGACCATTGGCTCTTCAGGTTTGGGGAAGGTTCATGCAGTTGACGAAGGATGTTGCTTCTAACATCCGAGAGTTCCGATCGCAAGTCTACTTGACTTTGAGGTAAGAAGGGTGTCCAGTCGACTTATTACATGGCTTAAGACGGTTTTGCAGGTGTCTTTGCATTCTGGGTGATAAAGTAACCCAGACGACGGCCATGGATGACAAACGAATCAAGAGAGACCTCCAAGAAACCTTTGGAAAGCTCCTTGACGCATGCGTGACCTTTGTCGGTCGAACGACAGAGCCTTCGAGTTGGATCAGACGAACGACGAAAGATTCTCTGATGAATGGTAGATCATCACCGGCACCCCGCGGAGGTGAGACGAACTGTTGGTGCTACGCATTTCGTTTGCTGAGGAAGCGCTTCAGTTGCAGATTTGAAGACAAACGAGAAAGCCGACTCCAGTGCAGTGTCTTCACAAGACAACGCCAAGCCGACATGGGGAAGCGAGCTACCGTCCCAGGTAAGGACATACGATGGTAACGTTCCAACACACGGTGCTTACGTCTGAGCAGATCATCGACTTCGTTGCCTCTTCTGTGGTCCCTAACCTGCGGAAATTCCTCGTGGACAACGACAGAGTAACCAACGCCTGTAGCAACATCGTTTATTATATCGTCAGCCCGGCTCTGAAGGCAAAGTCACGGTAAGCCATCTTCATCATACCTTGCGGCAGTATCTGACTTGCAAACACAGCCCGTTGGATTTGGACAATATGGTGATCGACATCATAGCGGAACTCACCAAGCTTTCCCTTGCGCTCAAGGTCTGGCGCACATCGGTTTCGGACATCCTATATGATAGTCGGTTGTTTCAATCCAGCTCTACGGATGCCGTCAAATGGAAACAGATTATCAAAGCTCTGTTTGACTCGGATAAGACGTCGTTTGGCGAACTGCTAGGTATCTTCATATACTTCATGTGTTGCGTACTCTCGTTGAGTCTATTTAGGTCGTATTGCTACTGCGCCATCTACCAACATCTTCGTCAACCGGGAGAACGAAATGCTGGTTCGGTCTCTCAACTTGAGACGACTGTCGTTTGTTCTGTTCGTTGGGGAGAAGAATCATTTCTTGACCCAATTACCGAGTGTACAGGAGAAATTGGTGGATACATTGCGCAACGTTCCCTCGCCCATCGTACAGAGCGAAGTATTTTTGTGCATTCGCGTGCTGCTCTGCCGCCTATCACCACACAACTTGACTAGCTTCTGGCCGGTGATCTTGACCGAACTGGCGAGTAATTTCCTCCATCCTCCACACTTTGCTTAAGCGGATATATAGTACCGGGTTTTTGAACAAATCATCGTGACGGTGCCTGCTGATGAGTCCGAGGATCTGCCTCTCATTCTCTCTGCAAGCAAGTGCCTGGATTTGCTACTTACACTCCAAACTCCCGAGTTCCAAATGTATTCCTCGTTCGACCTCTTTTTCGCGTCCCAATTTCGCTGACGCGCTCTTTAGACACCAGTGGATGTTCGTGACCGACACGGTCGACGCCGTATTTCGCCCAGACGACTGGAATCCCGAGGCTATGTTCGATCAGCTTGCAGAGATCGTCGGCAGCCTTCCTGCCCCAGACGCTCGGGTAAGTACTCGTTATATGCGCTCGGCGATCCTCTGTGAGTTCAACGCGTACGTTTTTTGCTCGGGTAGGAGCGCACGCGATCCAAGAACGGACAAGTGGCTTTTCCATCTGTCTCTGCGTCGGTCAGCTTCCCCACGAGCGGAGAGGCGAGCAAGACGCGACGACCCATGTTGAATGCAGTGCGACAGATCGACTCTGTTCGTGATCTGAGAACGTTTTTCTCGCATGTGAGCATTTCGACGTACGAGAGCATTTACGCTAGCGGGGGGATCGTCGACTGGGAGGCTGTGGAACAGGGGTTGTTGGAGGATATGTTTGATGGTCGATGACTGGCCGTGAATGATGGACACATTCACGGGATGATGATAGAAAGGAGTGCATAGGATAGAGAATTGCGCAGGAGTGAATGTTAAGGCTCCTCTATGTTTCCAGCACCCGAGAGGAAACTGCAGCGGGACACTATTAGGCTTGAGGAATATAAGATCAAGGCTGTGGCTGAGGCATTTGTTGACGAGTTGAAGACTGGTGGAAGGAGCAAAAAAATTCTGCCAGCTGGACATGCTACCATTTGCCCTACTGCAATTGGCCTCAAATTTACTGCAAGTTAGTGCATACTTTGTGGTAGAAACCTGCTAACAACAAATGATTATTTAGAGGGACTCGGAGGATGCCATAAATATCTATTGAGCGACTTCACAGCATATGAAACCTACAGTCCGTGGCATAAGATGTGCACGACCACTGGTCAAGCAGTGCGAGGGTATAGACATGTGCATGTATGATTTTAGGCAAATACGTAGTAAAAGCACAAGCATACGAAATAGTGACGGGTAAGGATAGCTATCAAAAGTCGCCCCAGTTACGTCGGAATTTGTACTGCATGCGTTCCTACACGTCAGTGGTCCATCTGCGCCTCGCTCAACCAGAGTACAGTCTCGCACCTTGTAAGGAAGATTTTTCCTGTGTAAGACGAGTAGGAGAAACACGATGAGCATACGTCGGCCCTCGCCTAACCAGGACATAAAAGTAAAAAGTAACACAAACCTCATCTTCTCCGCTGGCGACTTGGGCTGCTTGTATCCTTGATCGCCAGTACCCCATTCGGACTGGTTCTCCTTTTCCTTGTCAATGTCCTTGTACTTGTCCGCAGGGTCCTGCTCCGGCTCGCCCCGCATGATCTTGGGTTTGGGCGCCGACGGTGTCGCGGCGGGTTCATCGTGTGCATGCAAGGCCTCCTCGACGGAGATGCCTTGGTACTTTGCCTCGCGTTCAGCCTCGACTTGGTCGATTTGTTCGTGGTGCGAGAAGTGCTCGATGTCTTCGGGGTGGTTGTACGCCTCATCGGTCTGGGTCTCGGGCGTCGAGTGGAATTGTTCTGTGAAAAGAAACGTTGAGTGCAAGAGTGGGGCTCACCACGCCTGCACACGCACCTTCGTGGTGAAGGAAAAACTCTGTTACCAAGGCGTCGCTCGTGAGCGCCACGGGGAACCCATCAGGCATTCTGAAGCGAGGACGCACCGCTCTCGACGTCATAATGGTGCCCCTCGGCACCAATGTCGTCAAAGGAAGGCAGACCCGTGAGCCCGGCTGCTTTGAACTCGTCGGGCGTCACCTTGCCGTCTCCGCTCTTGTCCATCCGCTTGAGGACGGTGTCGACGACGTGATCCGCCTTTTTCTGGTGTTCAATCTCGTCCTGTGCGAGACGACGGGGGTGAGATGTATGCCCGTCGGCGGAACGAGGAGAAAGGGGCGTGCCTTGGGTTTCTTTTGGGAATAGACGTGGTGTACGCCGTAAATGGCCTCGATCTCTTCGCGGTCCCATACCCCATCCCTGAGCGGAAAGATAGGATCGAAGGTCAGCGTACGCAGATAAAAAAACGAGCAAGATATGGGTCTTACCGGTTCAGGTCGTGCAACTGGAAGAAGCTCTCTAGGTCGAACGAATCGCTGTAAACCCGGAGCCGTGTTCAGTGCCGCTGCTCCCGCAACCGAACGGGGATAAAGGAGAGAGAAAACGGATATGGTGTACACACATGTGGTGCTCGGAAGCCATCTGTATAGGAACGAAGACGTTAGAAGACGTGGTCGAGACCGTGATGAGCGCCCGAAATTGGTCCAGGGACGCACATGACGGACGGCGTAGTCTGCGGCGGCGATGTTTGGGTTCTCGCCGACATTGTCGTGGTCGCCGTGGGCGGCGACTAGGACTGCGAAAAGGAGTGGAATTGCCGTGAAAGGTCGCATCGAGTCGCGGTTTGAGAGGTAGTGAAAGTCCCTCTGATGCGACATTCAACCTGACGGACCCCGATCACCACCTAGTCTCGTCTAGTTCAGAAATACTCTACTGACACGAGCTAGGATCACCCTACATTAGCTGTAAAGCCTGCCAGTGCTCGGACTACTCTGCGCCTTATCAGGATACGATGGGACAGAAACTTGTCTGCGTAAAGACAGTTGTGCCCTACCTTGATAGTCACTCAGTGCGATCATGACGCTCAGTGAGCCATAAATTAGGATGGTACATCACCCCCGTTTACCACATCGTAGCGGCGCGCGCCGCGCCAATCCCCGATCCCAGATATCAAAGCCTTTATTGCCAAACGAAGTCAACACCGTGGCATCCTCTATGTTAGAATCCCTTCCCTACCTATCATTCACACCTCCAGCACACACTCTCAGAGGTCATCAGGGCAGAGATCATCAACGTACTCATGGTCACCAACTCGGCAGAGGCCAACATATGGCATCTCACCCGTATACACGAACTTTATCCCTTTTCCCTTTTCCCTTGTGTCGTTTTGTTTCGTTCGTTCTTCGCGTGCCCGCCGTGCTTCAACCCATTCAGGAAAGTCCTGGGCGAGCCCCGCAAATTGGCGGAGCCATGTCGTGGGCCTTGTGGACAGGTGTCCTCATGAGGCAAGTCTCAGGCTGTCGACGAGCGTATTTCGTTTTTTTTTTCCTTGAGCATGCAGTGCTGTCGCGATGACCACCTGTTCGAGTCGTGCTCGGTCCTCCGAGTCCTGGCTCCATGTCCTGTGCGAGCCCCACAGATTGGTCGTGGGCTGTAACCAGATGCAGTCGCCTCATAGTTTCACGATCGACCGATGCGGCAGGAGCATCGTCGCCCGGACCAGTATTTAATATTTGTAGGGTATGACAGATCAAGCTATTGATCAAACTCCTACGACAATTCTTTGCATAGCTGTAGTTGACATGCAATCTTCTAACTCTGGTCGTGTGAGTCCCTATTCATTTGAATAAAGTGCGGTCCGCTCATGTCTTTTTCCATGGGGTATTCCCGACGTCACCGCGCAGGCCGTGAACTTCTCGATTGTCTACGAGGTCAACCGGGCATGGCTGATGCGTCCTGCGCCACCCCCACATTTGTGCCGTCCATTTCAATGCTCAATGATGCACGGCTCAGTGCTGGGAAGTCTTCTCTGGGCTTCTTGAACCCATGGTTGTACGGGACGGGTTTCACTGTGCTGAACCATATTACGGAGGGACACAATACTGGGTGTGGTATGCAGGGCTTCAACTCATCTACTGGCTGGAATCCCGGTACATTTTTTTTTCTTGATCCATTTTTATCTGTTTTGTTGTGTTTTGATTGGTGGATATGACTTAGTCTAATCTACAAACCCCAATTTGATGATGGTAATTGGTAATGGGATTGACTGATTGATGCATTCAAGTTACATACAGTGACTGGTCTTGGTACACCCAATTTTGGGAAGTTGTTGTAGCTGCTTGGGTTGGGTGCTTGATTGTCTTGTAAATGACCCATTTGATCCTTTACATGGATGTGGACTCATTTGTAATCTGCTATCCATTTGTCACACTCTTCATACAGTCTTTTTTTGTTGCTTGGACACAACACTGAACAAAATTTTCATTTATGAATCAAGATGCATGATGATGGATACAATATGACTGAGCACATTTCTATGTCAACCATCTTTCCTTGTACTCTTTTTTTTTCATCTACTGTTCTTTTAACATCTTGATGTTCATCATGTTCTACATACCAGATTCTAAGCAAATTCATTAAACTGCTGAGAATTGAAGGCGACCTTTGACACTATGACAGCGTCGGCACACCTACACTATTACTAAGACTTAAGGGAGGGAAGTTGTTGTCAGAGGGAATCCAACAAGAACAAGACTGGCTTGTTCTG
>JBBPRP010000792.1:0-10590 GCA_038093135.1 Leccinum longicurvipes
TAGCTAAGGCTTAGGGTCATTTCATATACCAAGTACTAATATACCCTGGAAAGCAAAAGGTGCAAAACTGTTGCAATGGTATTGGTGTTTTGAAATGGATGTATCTTTGCAGTATGTAAGTGAAATCACATGACCCTGGGGACAACGTTGTAGCTAAGGGTTTGTACTTTATTTGTTCCCACCAAAGTAAAGTGGAATTCCCATGATTGATTGCAGAGCACTTTGCGCTCTGGTTTGGGGTTAGGCATTGCAACGGTTTTGCACCTCATTGTGTCTACTCCATCACAGGTAGCACCTCCACCCACACTGATATCTTTACCACCGACTGCCCAATTTATTAACTTCTCAATCCACACTCTGAGTCTCAAACATCCCCAATTCACTGCAGTGTCATGGTAACCATTGTGCTATACCACAATTTAATGTTTTTGTTATTTATGTTTTAACTTTAGTACTACTATATTGTTGAGTATCCCCCATCCACTATACTGTTACCATTTGATACATCACACTCTTGCAAACTAATCTTTTTCTAGTATTCATATTTTGTTATCAATGGTTTCTTTTAGTGTACACACTGTCTATCTGGCAATTACTTAGCAGTACTATCCCAAAGCTCTATGGTAGAACATGCAAAGTCTCGGTGCTGCTACCACCGCTGCATCGTTTTCTGTGAAAATAAGTGAGTGGCTCCCAATGACACAACATCCTCCACATGATCTGCTTTCGCTCTCACATGATGTCTGTCCTGCTGTACATGGATATTAGATGTGCGGTATATACCTTCTAGTTGCTCAATGTCCTTCATTTTTGCAGGATCAGTATGGAAAGACCCTCATCGAAGTATTTGAATCTGTTGTTCCATGTGCTTGCGAACACGCACAAGTGTTGGTATTGCAGGGCTGATATGTTTCATTAGATCCCATAATGCATTGGGTCCCTGGACTTGGTGTGTGACTTTGATGTCTCAAATATTGTATTCCTGACCACAATCTATAGGGAAAAAACCATTGGAATGTCCTGTCAGGTGTTACGATCCCATTTTTACCCCTATCTCATTGCAACATGAAAAGGTACTAAGTCCTTTTTCCCATGCCACAGCCTCTATGGCTATGACCCATCCAACATCCATGACCTATTCTAAGCCGCACTATTGCCACCGGGTAAACTATTACCCAAAGGCTGTGCTTATCTATGCTTCATGACAAACACATGCCCACCTCATGTCTCTTATCTCAACTATGCATGCTTCCATTCTATGGCTATGTGCTTCTCTTCTATTTGATGCTACACATTCCTATGCAAAGCTATGCATACCTGTGCCACGCACAGGATTTATGACTCACCATGACTTCTCATAATTCAGACGCTTACTGATCATTTCAAATACATACATAGCCTTCGGAAGGATCATGTAATACTACCATGTATAGCTATAGTATGTACAAACATGTACAAACAGTAGAATAGTATATAAACTCCAAGACCCCAGCTAGATGCCCTCCAGTCTGGTTCTCTTGGTCTTTTCCCCCAAGCTCTACCACTCAAGCCTAGAAAGCTACTACAGCTTCATAGCTGGTAAGTCAACGCAGTCTAGTGGTGACCTGAACATAGCTCATGCTTAGGGTTGTTTCATCAGGTTCATGAGCCAACCTTGATGCTTGACGAAATCCCTTTGTTCATGGTGAGTACGTTCCATGCAATGTGTCAATATGACTCACTTGACATCAGCTGGCCACTCCCAGTGCAAGCTTTGAAGTAGCTCCAAGATTTCAATTGTATATTTTGAGTTTTTGCCTCCTGCAAAGCAAAAGAGGAGGTAGGGCAATGTCTGTTCCATTATCCCAACATCTCCATTCCTAATTGCTTCATTTAGGTCGACATAACGCAATGCATCACGGTTCCACAGAATTGCCTGCCAGAATATTTCAGCTCGCTCGTCTTCAGGTTGTAAGTTCATCCATTCAAGAGCGCTACTTGATGATAGCTGATCAACTATTTCTGTAGCTGATTTGTACAGATCTTCCAGCTTCTTCTGTCGCAGATTGGCAAGATTTTTGGTGAAACTGATGACTCTCCAGCAATCACGGATGCGAGCCTTGGTGATGTGATAGATAGCATCATGGAGTTGCTGATGAAAAAGCCCACGGGTTTGAACAGTATGTAGACCTTTCCACTCTAGCACTGTGAACGCATGCATAAGGCCATGTCTGGCATTCGTTCCCAGGTATTGTTTATGCATTGAATTTGCAAATGCCATCATAAGATGAAACCATCCAAATACCACAACCAGCCAATCAAGTTGATCAAAAGATATATGGTCCTGTGTGCGATATTTGAAGAGTCCATGCAATCACTCCACCATCAGCTGATCTCCAACCCACACAATCACACACTCCAGTCCGGTGTGCTTCTTCTCATCCTCAGTATGCAGGTTCAGCTGTGTGAACCACTCCATGATCAACTTATCATTCCCCTTGTAAGTTGCCTCCTCAATATGAACAGTCCCAAGTATATGCTGCTTAGTGATGGATTGTGGGCCATGAGGGAGTTTCTTGACAGGTGCACATGGCAAAAAGATGTCGTGATCGTTGTGTGGATAGGTTTGAAGATCAAATTCAAGAGAATGGACAAGATACTGAAGCACTCAATGAATGTCACATGCACATTGTGCAGCTGCACTCTTTGCCTCCAGCTGGAATATGTCATGTATTATGATAGGGTGTTTTCTGCCCTCCTCACAAGATTCTTGCAAAGCCTGGCTGCATAGTGGGTGTTCCAGCGGTGGGGCATTGGGCTGAAAGTATATGGTAGCTGCTGTGCCAGAGTCAAAATGGTGCTGCTTGTCGATTCACTGTGAAAAGGTGTGAAATGGTATGTTGACATTGTCATGTGAAATGATGAAAGGCATTGAATGTACTTGCTGACGCACTTTCTCTAGTGCATGGGCCAACATGGTAGTGAATGTGCACGTTGACCATTTATGTGACATTGTCAACCCAAACACATGAAGAAGATCAAGTGACTTTGTGGATATCCCTTGTGCATGGAGGAACGTCGTCAAGAATTTTGGCCAACAATTATGATGGTGCGATCATGCATACATCAGTTGAAAGATCATGGATAGGATTATCTGGATGATTCTACCTATCAGTCTGCTATATAGAACGATGAAACAAATTGAAAGACCTACAAGATCGGATGGTTTATTTGTACATTTCCTAGCCTGCTCCTTTGTTCAAGAGACCTTCTGCAGCAATGATCCCCATAGCTTTGGTGTGCTGCCGAGTGCAGGACTACTCAGTTTCCGAAGAACCATGTCCTTGATGAGAAAGTGAGTGAGTCCAGTATCAGAGACCTCATCTGATGGACACTTCACTAACTCTTGAATGCCATGTAACTCCTCCTTGACGACTTCTGCAACACATGAAAATGCAAATCCCTTCATCACCAGCTGTGCTCCCTTAGACCATTTATTCATTCCACCAGTCACCCATGGAGGACTTCTCCACTGCTCCAAGATGTCTGGTAGTTCATCACTGACCATCAGCATGGTGTGTTCATATCGTATCTTTGCATTGACCACACATTCCTGATCTCCCCAGCTCAGGAAATCCAGGAACAGCAGAAGATTGAGCCCTACACTATCCATGCATGATAAGACAGTGAGAACCTTTTCTGCTATGTTGCCTGCAAGTGCTTCTCTCAGTTGCCGAGTACGTTCAATTTGAATAGGGTGTGGTGATGGCCCCGGGCCTCCGGGTGTTTGATCTCGAGTATCATCTGTGTCAGTTTCACTATCAGTGTTGAATACAGCATGGGAAGGTATATGAGGTGCAGCAAATGGGTCGACCTCATCATCGAAGTCGAACAGATTGTCGTCGTTGTCGTTGATATCGTACGGGTCAGGCATATTCAATGATTATCGAACGCTGAACGCTCAGTATTAAGTTATCAGTTTGATCGCGCAAATAATAAAATAATAAAATAATAAAAAATGGGTAATTACGACAAGTTTGAAGGCTTAGTAATGCGAGCGTGACACGATGCAATAGTTGCCAGGTAAAAGTCCCCAGACGTTATAGGGAACATCTGCTTCCCGTGTTTACCCGAATTTCCTATAACGGCTCGAGACTACATACAGCTTCCTCCAGTATAATTCGCTTACGCCGTACGTAATTATTATTAGAGAGTTTTTGAAACTGTGGCTATCAGTGTGTGAGGGAGAAGCCACTTGGCCGAGTCCGTTTACAAATTGCTGCGCCCGCCGGTCGGCCCTCTCCGAGGATTACGACCGCCTTAGACCCGTTCGTGCCATCGGACGAACATTTCGAGCCTGCAAAAGCTCTCGTCAGGGGGCTGCCGCTACCCTAACCGCTGCCCTTCCAAGGCCGTGTAGGGACCTTGCAACTGTAATACTCAAAGGAAGTAGAACCCCCCCCCCAGTGGTTGGTGTCGTGTTCGTCTAGGGACGCCAGTGGGGATGAAGAATTCGGCTTCTTTCTTATCAGCAACAGCCATCGTCACGATCCCGCGGGCCAGCCGCACAATCAAGCTCTTTTCGGCTGCTCGCCTGCGATTCTTCGTTACCATGCGGTATCACCACCACGGAACTAGCCGTGGTGGGTCCCCGCTTGCCGTGCATGTTCTATGGATTTTGACCCCACCATATTGATTAAATTTAATTCTGCTCGGGCAACTTCAAAACACCAGTTTTCATTACTCGTCATTGTGTGAGCTTGTAACCAAAAATCTAAGGTAAAGGGCAGATCCGAAGAAAACAAATCGAGTCATGAGTAACTATTCGAAAAATGAAAAGTATGCATTTGGCGTCACATGATGGTAGATGTGACATTGCACTTCATTGCAGCGAGTCTAGCAACGTAACGTGTCAATAAGAAAAAATTTCAGCAGCTTGGTTGCTTGGCGGACCAACCTCGAATCTGAGACAGGGTTGGTTACTCTCGGGGAGGCTGCCTCGCCCTCGAGTAGTTTTTTTGAACCCCTACCAGGGCCCTACTACGAGACGCCTCTGACCACTTTCCGTCTACCAAACGGAAAACAATCCCGAAATAATCCACATGCCTCAGACTACAGGCAGGACCGAACTTATCACGAAGGATACGCGGAACTTCAGGCGCGTGAGCTGATATGACATACGATGCAATAAATGCAAGCATTTCTTTAGCACAGATATATTAGCACCAAGGGACCCATACCTTTGATGAATCGGGAAAGCTCCTAGAAGGAGAGGGAACGATAAGTAATCAATCAACTAGGCGAGATGCAGAACGGGAGGCGTTGGACTTACTTTCGTAGGCGGCCTCCCATCGTCTGCTTGCAGACTAAGCGAGTTCAACGAAGAAAGGTCCCTCCACGCATTAGGAACCTCTGACCAGCTCCGCAAAACATCCCGAGCCATCTCACGAATACTTGTCACATCAACTGAGAAACACAACGCCTTGAGAGACCGCGGCGCCCGCGAGAGGACTTGGGTTAGTTCATGGGTGTAGTCCAGGTCCTCGAATATGCCACCGTGGAAAATATGAACATGGAGCAACGTGACGGTGGACCGAAGGAGCCAATCCCCCTCATAGTTGGTGAGAGCCCAGGAGTCTATGCTAAATGAGAACAAGTGCCCCGAATCGGTGGCCGTGATGGCATGTTGCCATGAGGACGCACAGTCAACCAGAGAAAGGTCAAACACCTTGAGCGTCTGCTTGGGCTCAACATCTGCGATGTCTTGTGCAAACGTGCACCTGTGGAACCTCAGACGCTCGAGCAAAGGCAGCGTCGCGATCGCACTCCAGTTCTCCTCGCCCACGAAGCAGTGCAAAAACTGGACCTCGCGGATGTTCTTCATGTGAAATATTGCAGCGCTGTACAGCTTACCCGCCAAGGAGCCTACATTACGAGACTCCAATTTTGCGAAATGGCACAGCCTCACAGTCCGTGCGAGTGCGAGTGCGAGAGGTTGCTGCGCGGCAATCTGTGCGCACAATATGGATCCGTGGGACACCTTGTGCTTGGGTGCACCATCACGGACGACAGGGCCAGAGAGCTTAACAAGCTCATATACACGTGGAAGGCAGACGTTGGCAAAGAACCTGCAAATGCGAGAGAGACTGGAGAATATCTTGAGTTCCTCTGGAGTTAGGTATTCGGTTGGCGGGGCGATGAGGTCGAATATGTATAAGTATATTTCGTTTGGGATTGTAGGCAAGGTTTGGGCTTCCGTTCGCCTTTCCGGGGCTGGTCAAAACATATGAACCAACGGGACTCGGAGGGGTGAAAGTGAACTCACTGGACCATTCGAAGAGGGACATGTCTATGGGGGTGCAGAAATGTGCTGTGAACTCACTGGACCATTTGAAGAGAAACATTGTACTCGGAAGCGAACAATGGCATGAACCGACGGGAGAGACAGCCTGATAATCAGGTTTTGTAAGCCTCATTTGTGCACTTGGAGTTACGAAAATACTGTACATAGCTAAACTTGAACGACCCTGTGTGGATTCCTTATCCGAACCAATCAGAGCTTGCACAACGAACCGAATAACTCGGCCGCGTTACGTTACGAAGCTGCTTCCTAGTAATATGACGTCACAAACCCCAAAAAAACCAGCGGGAAAACAAGAGGCTATGACGTGCGATGAATATTACTAATTACAGTCGTCTCTCTAATAACCCATATAGGCATTGGAGTATGGGTTATCACAAAGTATGGGTTCCGATAGAGGGCAGATATGTACAGAAAAATGCGATTAAAAGTCATTGTATAGTTATATACTATATGAACTATATTAAGTCGAAATGGACTACTTATGTTCGAAATAGCTTGTGGGCTTCGTGTCTTTGAAACAAGCCTTTCATATCTGAGTCTAAGAACCTCGTCTGCTGTGCAAGTGAGCCCAGACTCCAACTTTCGTGAAAATGGACCATCAAGCTCACTGATATATTCCCACACCACCAGCGCAGATTCGAGCGCCTCCTCGCGGGTGTGGACCGGCTTGACACGCACATCATCTGTGCCGTCTCACTCGTCACCGCCTGCGGCAAGTTCCCGCGCTGCCTTTGATTCCATCACCGTAGCGTAGATGAGTCCTGATCAGTGGCCTGAAATATACGGTGGGCTTCTTGGGCTGGGTTAAGAAGTTCCTCAATGGTCATCCGATTCGAGCGCTAAAGCACGCCTGTTGCCTCTAGGTTGTTCAAGGCCTGAACCATTTCGTTCTCGACTTCAAGTGTGATGGGGTTCGCAGCATCTCCGAGTTGGGAGTTCGAACGTTGTGGTTCCCACTCGTTGGCACAAAGTGGTCAGTCCTGCCAGTGCGGCATCTTCGGTGTGAAAAAAATATAATTATACAATTAATGTTCCTGATATGGCATCACACCACAAATATGTATGGGTTATGAGGTCGAAAAATGTATGGGTTATTGGGCATGGCAGAGATATGGGTTATGGGGTCAAAATCATTGCAAACCAACTCGGGATATCAGAAAATGCATAGGTCATGTCAGAGACGACTGTAGTGCGATTCAGCGGTTCACCCGCCCGATTTCGAGTCAAGCCTATTTACATACATACCCAGAGGCTGCCCGAGCAACCTCCGTTTGAAATAGCCCCAGAAAAAAGTATTGTAAGGTCCTTAAGTTAGATTCATTTTTCACTCAAGAGTCAAGAATTGAGAACTTTGAGACGGTGATACGGTGAGGCGACTTGGCGGACTCCGGGAGAGGCCGCTGCCAGTGGGTCAGAGAAGGTGCCAAGGCAGCCGTGTAACGTAACGGCAGCAGCGAGGGATTTTGCTCCCTTCCTGAGCTCGGATTCGCTTGGATAAGTGCAAAGCAGTGTTAAAACCTGACCTAACCAAAATTGGGAACACAATATGTTGGAGTTGGGCTCTGCCCAGACCCTAAGTTATGTAAGTAGGAAGACAGTCGTTCGTACTCGATGTGCTCGGAGTCCTCTCAACCGCATCTCCTCCCTCACTCTGCCCTCTCGTTCGCCCGTCCTCAACTTACCCTGTCCTGGACCAAACCTAGCCTCGTCGTTACCTCCTCGCTGCACTGAGAAGCTGTCAATGGGAACAACACAGTGAGCGGCATGCACTGTGACTTGTCCCGAGTTATAGTGTGTGCCGCTGGTTGAGCTTATCTTCCCTACTAGCGTGTACCTGAGGCTGCGCAGTGGGTACAATGGTGCTGACCCGTACTTGCACCCGCACTTGAACGGACGTCCATGCGCACCCGGGAACGTCTGTGACCTCCAATCCGGAGGTTGCCCGTGCGACTCTGCCATTGCCTACCTGTAGCGTCCCTTGTACTTTTTAGTTGTAGTTTTCCATTTAAACTATAATATTAGCCATAATTCAAGTTGTGTTCTGCGATCAATCTTTCATTTTATATGACCACCAAATCGCGCAGACTTCACTCCAGATCGCGCGAGTGAACTGCTAAATGGCACTGACGTAATGCGTTTGGAAGAAAATAAGGTTATAGCGTCACGGTATAGTATTAGATACGTGAGTACTTAGTCGTCCAGCAAAGTTCCAATGGCATGAGGAAGATGCATACCGTCCATGATCTGGGAAAGTTCAGGAGGAAAATAAGGAATCGAGAGACGGTGGGAGTCAAACGCGGAGGCATAGTCGTAACGTAAGCGAACAGAGAGAAGTAATAAGATCCTTCCAACCGGAGTCGTCCAAAATGTTTTGCAAGACGTCATGGGCTACAGCGCGGGCAGCACCCATCAAGAACGAAACACAGACTCGGAGCCTCGAGAGACCACGGTGCATTCAGCCCTGGCGTGTAGCCCACGTCATCTTCAGGAAAATTGTCGTCGGAAGTATGGTGGTGTAGTTCCATGACCGCAGACTGGCACAGCCATTCCTCTCCTTCGAGAGGCCAAAAATCAATAGCGAATGTGCGCCAGTACACCTTGTCAATGGCCGTGGCGCACTGCAGATACCAGCTGTATTCGATCATGCTCAATCGAGACACGTTCAACTTGAGATTTTCCTTGTGTTCTATCGCGTCCGCAGATTGGCCATGCAGGAATTCGCACCCCAGGAACAATAAATCCTCGAGCGAGGAGAGCGCCGCGATCACGCTCCAGAGCTTTGCATCCACGGCACAGCCAGACATCCCAAGCTTGCAGACCTTCATTTGTAACTTTGCAGTGATGGACTTCTTGACAAAGAACTCAACCACCAAAGTGCCTGTGTTTTCAGGTTGCCAGTTGGTCAAACAACATGCTCTCACTGCCTGAGAGATTGCGAGCGCGAGGGGTTGTATCTCTGCGATGTGCGTGCAAAGCGTAGATCCAAGCGACATCTTGCGTACGGGAGCACAGTCACGAGAATGAGAAAAAGAAAACTCTACGAACTCGAGTACGCGCGAAAGGCAGACGTTGGCGAAGTAGTTGCAAACGAGAGAAAGATTTGTCTCAAGATCCTCGAGCGGTAGGCGCCCCTTGTATGGGGGCGATGAGTTCGAAAATATGGAGGTATATTTCCTTTGATGTGACAGGCAAAACGATGAAAATGCATTATGAACTCACTAGAGCACTTGAAGAGAGATATGTCTACCGAAAACCAAGTGTGAGGCGGAAAATGCGGAAAATCAGATACTGACGTGCTTGACTGGTGGGCGTTGCAAGCAAAGCAAGGTGTTATTCCCACACTGGGCCATTTTTCTCATCTACCAATGATACCCTGAGCCATGTGCCTTTAAAGGTTCCGAGGATAGTCTTTCTGAGCTTTTACTGCTGTAGTGGAGTAAAGTTGGAAAAAAGAAACGAAAAGTGTCATAATATGTTTCTCGTTTTGGGCATGGTTGATAAAGCGACATACATACGTGATCAGCTCAGCTAACGGTCTGTTGCAGACACTTGCCCTCGAATATGTTTTTGACCCCTCCATGATTCTATCTCAGATCTCTGCACTTGATTTCTGCTCGTCAATGTTCACTCTGCCAAGCACCCTGGTCATTGCTATCATCCGCCCAAGATCAATAACGTTGAAAAGAAGGCACCGACTAACATGTGCGTGGCGATACAGCGGTAGATCGAACCGAGCTCTCGGCATTGCAGCTGTCGTGCGTACTCGTGGAGTCATGGGTTGGACGAACACGAGACCACGATGTTCAGCCAGGGTCAGTCACTTCGAGTAATCGTGGTACGTACTGTGCACTTCGGACCGAGTCCGTTCTTGTAGACCGGTCGTGCGCGTCGAACGTCCCGTTGAAAACGGGTTGATGCCACTCAGGCCGTCGATGTTCGTCAGCCACAGCAAACCTAAAACTCGAGGCACCAGGACCAGGACTTCGAGCTGCTGTCATCTCGCGGATACAGGGTGATTCGGCGGGGGACCGTGTCACCACGATCATGTCTGATCAACCGCCCACCCGCCAGTAAATCGGGCTCTCCATCCGAACCGCCATTTAGACCGATTCAAGTTTAATCACCTATACTATTGTGAATTAGATGATCCATTGGTAGCAAAGCCGACAGGGCCAACGGCAAAATTCCAGTAGTAATTCCAGTAGCGATGCCATGGTCGCGCTTGAGCAGGAGGCAATCCTAATGGG
>JBBPRP010000793.1:0-10580 GCA_038093135.1 Leccinum longicurvipes
AAAACCAAATTCAATATTCGGCGGAATCAGATCTCTTTGAAGAAATCAAAAGACATCATAAGGAAATAGAATCACCTGATGGAGCCACCCTATACTTGCCCTGTGATGAACCGAGCTGTCGTTCCAATGACTAAGATGGTTTCGGTCAGACACGTGAAGATATTTGGTAGAAGACGATGTACGCTACCTCTTTGGTCTTTGCGGCCTCCGCGAGTTGTGAATCCCAGTCAATTTGCTTAGCACGAAGTGCTTGGACCTCTGATTCCAACGTTCTCTTGGACTTCTCCATAGCCACTGCCGCAGCCTCAGCCTTGGTGAACTGCTCATTGGCAACCCTCTCGCGCTCAAGCAGAGACACGTGTGAACTTTCCAGCTGCGTGTGCTGACGGGTGACCCTTTCAACCTCGAGTTTGAGCTTGCTTTCGTTGTCAAGAGCAATCTTCCGAAACGCGTTCAGCTGACCCTGGAGGTCTGAGACTTGGCGGCGCAGATCACCGAGTTCCTCGTCCCTGCTCTTCTCTACCTCACGTCGACGTGTCTCCTCCGTGGTCTTTGTTTCCATCAGTGCGCGGAGCTCGTCGAGCTCTCCCTGTAATTTGGCTTTGGAAACCATCGTTCGATCCGCGTCCACCTTGTAAGCATCTAACTCGGCCTTTTGCTTTTCGGTTAAAGCACGGGTCTCGACAACGTCCTTTTGTAACTGGGTACGCTCTCGCTTCGATGCAGCCACTTCAGAGGCAAGACGAACGATGTCGTCCTCCTTTTTCTGCAACATCGTAGAGTAATCGTTGGCGGTGCGTGTCAGCTCAACAAGCTGATCTTTGGCTTGTTGCGATCCCTTCTCGAGTTGGTCAACTTTGACATTCAGAAGTTCTCTGACAGAACCGGTGAGCCCGACTTCGTCAACATTGCGCCATCTCGGACTCACGTCGTGCGCAACTCTGCGGCCAACTTGGACTGCAGCTCATTCGTGGATGACTCTGAACGTTCTTTGAGACGGGTAAAGTCCTCCTCGCGCTCGGATACCAAGGTTGCAAAATCTTCGTTCAACTTCTGTAGCTCGTCTCGCTCCACTTGGAGCTGACCCATGTTAGTCTCCATCCGGGACAAAAGGTCTGTGAACTCTGCCTCCCTTGTCTTCCACATGTTCTGCTCGCTCTCCAGTCGCACAAGGTGTTCGGCAGCTTGATCAAAGGCTCGACGAAGATTTTCGTGCTTTTCGTCGGACTCCTTCTGTCGAAGGAGTGCCCGGTCCAGTTGTGAGTCGAGCACATCGAGGTCAGCCTGTAGAGCGACAACTTCCTCTCCCAGCTCGATCTCCCGCTGCTTAGTCCGCTCGAGTAAAGTGTCCTTGTCAACAGTAAGCGCGCGCTCCGCCTCGAGTTCCTTGACGATCTTCAGTTTCTCTACTTCCAGTGCCATCCTCATGCTTTCCAGGTTCTCTTTCTCGCGCTGATCCCTCTCTGCACGTTCCTTGATGAGCTGCAACTCCACCTCTTTCCGCCGCAGTTCTTCATCGTTGCGTGTAGCAGCTAGCAGGGGCCGAATCTATAGTCACCTCGCCGTCAGAAAAGAAAAACTCAAAAGAAGGAATGGTTCAAACCTTCGTGTAAAGTTGCCACCATGGCCAGTCCCTGAGCTCGCCGTAGATCCGAGCATTACGCTGGATAGTTCGGATAGCGATGGCGCGGTTAAGAATCTTCTTTATCTGTCGTCGCGCAGAGAACTTTCGCGCGGCAGCCTGCAGCCTTGAGAAAACATCATATAACAACGTATCTCTGCGTTCCTCTAGCTCGGCGAGGACGCCTGCTTTGAAGAATATCTTTGACGTGCCGACTCGATAAAGCTCTTTGTCAAGCTCCAGAGCTTCTACCATGCGGAGACAGGCTTTCCGGCCATCCATGTAGCCACGAGGAATTATTCCAGGAGTCATGATTTCATAGCGTTGCCGGAACTCGACAAAGGGAAGTCGATTGGGGTAACCTAGCCTAGCAATGCGAATGCCTTCCAGTACACCATTGCAGCGCAACTGGTCCAGGACTAGTGGCACATCAACCCGTCCAGGCTTCTTGTTGATGTTAGGAACTATACATCGAACGAAATGTGGCTGTGTGGCATGCAGTTGAGTCATTAGTAACCCTAGCTGTTCTTTGTGCCTCTGGCCCACGGTACGGAAAGCACCTTTCTTGACGCCACGCCTCTTCCCCAAAGAGAACCCAGCGCTCGCAGATGGTAGCTCAGCTGCATAGTCTTGGAATAGAGTCGCGATGTAGGGTTGTGTGGACGCGGCGAGAACTCGGGTGAGGTTGTCGTTCAATGGATCCTTGTTCTTCTCCAGCCAACCATAGGTACGATATTCGACTTTGCCAGCGTAATGGGTGATGATGAAACCTTGCTCGAACTTGGGGAGACTATACTTTGTCCGACCGGGGTGCGACTGTTCTCCGGGAGCCAGATCTCCACTCCATAAAGAATTTAATTTCTCCGTGAAAGTAAGATCCGTTGCCTTGGGCATAATACACTCTTCATCCAAACAGCTGAGGATACCAATCGTGTTGCCACTTCCTTCTATGAGGTCGATGGTCGGCTGCAAGTCAAGTTTGAAGTTCACGTAATCCCATTCGATGCCCTCCCGAGAATATTCTTCTTGCTCCAGGACAAACATGTGATGGTTAAAAAATTGTTGCAGTTTCTCGTTAGTGTAGTTGATGAGGAGTTGCTCGTACGTGTTAACCTCGAAGATCTCGAACCCTGCGATATCTAGCACACCGATGAACGTCGATTTGGGCGTTGGCCGATCAAGGGCACGGTTAATGCGGTCGACCAGTGCCCCGAACGATTTCTCGTATAATGTCTTGGCAAGAGCGGCGAGCTCATCCAAAGCCTGCTGACCGGTCCGCGCTTGCGTAACCCATTCCCTTCCAGCAAGTACCCTCGGACGCAGGACACCTTTCGTGAACTCCGTCAATGGAAGTCCCAAGAGGTGACAAACCCGCTCAGCGTGAGATGAGTCCACCATAACGGCGTCATCAGCACGAGTAGAGGTGATGACAATATTGCCGATGTGGAGAACTGCTGCCACGATCCGAAAAAGGTCATATTGTTCAGCTTGAGAGAAACCAACGACTTCGAAAGCATTCTTAGAGCATGGTCAATAAACCATCTCCTGCGTGCGAGCTACGAAACCAGCTCACTGCAAGGGTATCCCAGTCATCCCGATCATTAACACCATCAATCTCCCTCCTGCTGCTGTTCAAGAATTCATAATCTTCGATGTTCCCATCAAGCAAGAGAGACTCTAGGAACGAATAAGCATAAGAGAACGGTACACGGGGATTAACCTGCTTACCCTTCAGAGAACCGCTGGTGGACATCAGCTGATAGAACACATGGAAATTCCGTTCCGCAGGACTGCGCACAACTACGCGGCTCTTCTCCAGGAGATACCAGTCAACGTTGGCCCCAGAGATACTTCCATCAGGGGCAAAACTGATCCGGATGAATTTACCGAAGCGACTCGAATTGTTGTTACGTTGGGTTTGTGCATTCCCAAAGGCCTCGAGAATAGGGTTCGCTTGAATAATTTGTCGCTCTAACAGGCCGAGACGTTCCCTAGCAGTCATGGTGCTCCCGGATCCGGCTATTGACAAACTCTTCCTACTTCTAGGCAGCCCGATTGAGGGTATTGCCGAGTACGAGGAAGACATGGACGGTGAATGTGTATGCGGTGCGTTGGGAAGGTGAGTATCGGTTGCTATAGCGGAAAGGTATTGAATGACTTTTTTCGTGCTTTCCGTCTTACCAGCTCCTGATTCGCCACTGGAGAAATAATCCATGAGTCAAGACGTCAAGTTCGATGTCACGGGCTCAACGAACGTGATGAGAATACTCTGGTTCTCGCGTTCTTCCTGCATGTTTAGCCAAGCGCGTTCGGTAACTGCAAAAATATGTGGTGGGTTTTCATCTCGCCGTTTGTTTCGGTATTGCTGAATGATGGCGTCGGTATAGAGTGGTAGATTCTGGTAAGGATTAATTGCGACTAAGAATAACCCGGAATACGTCTGCAGTGCAAGTGTCAGTCCATGATCGGTAAGATGAAGGGGCCGTGAATACGGAGGAACGGCAGTGTGCGCCTCCAACCATACACGAGTAAATTGGGGAACGGACTCACGTAGATTGCTCCGGATCCATACCTTAAGCGGAGATTATGAACGACACTAGCCTCGTTGAGAAACGTGAGGTCTGCAATGTCATCCACACGGTCAAACTTTGGAGGGTTCATCTTGGAGAGGGCGTAGAGCGGAACTCGGCGTATCTGAAAGGAACATTAGGAGAAACTGCATAATGAACATGGCGATGTTCACCTCTCCACCTGAGGACATGACGATCTCGGCAGTCTCTTGATCTTCCTGGTGGACCCATCCAGCAAGATACCCCTCCTTCTCGTCTGGCACCCATACCCATTTTTTCTCGTTGAACTCGGCCTGGAGTGCGGCGACACGGGCAGCCTCTGCACTCTGAGAGTTCCATAATCCAGCCATGTTTGAGGTTGCTGCCCACTAGAAACGCGTGTCTCCGGAGAGCGAGAGTCAAACCAACCAGTCGCCCCAACTGGTGTGTGGCGTTGAGGCGTTGGGAGTGGGATGAGCGATGGTACGGCGCAGCGAAACGAATGGTCGCGCGCCGACACGATCACCGACAAAACTTGGACTTTGTAGAAAATTTGAAGAAAGTGTTGTCTTGAAGTCTCGAAGTCGAACCCACCCACTAAGTGATCTGACCGTTTTGGAAAGAACTTTGCGCCGTTCAACAACTAGCCGCGTGACTATATAAGACTAGTGTGACACTGCACTACACTACTCATCCAAGCTCGACCACTGCGCCTAAGCAATCCGCAAGATATCATCCCCCGCCTCGAGGAATGTAGAACATAGCCCTCTCTTAGAAATCCTCTGCACGTCGGCTGTTGGATTACATGAATAATGATCATCTTCAATAAACCCCCACCGCGAGGGAGTATGTTCGATATGTCCGAAATCGCCGAGATTGCACTCGACGCGAATCAATTGTTGTGAATGACACGACTTGCTGAATCTACTACTGAACTATTTTTTCTTACTGTAACAGAACGTGGCGCCGCTGTGGCCACAATAACGAACGATGTGAGGCTGTCTCTTCCGGTGTCGGAGCCTTGTGTAAGTCAGCACGGGATTCCGATTCCTTAGAACTGCGGGTCAAAGCTGCGGTGCTTCATAGAATGTTTTTTTCCGTCACGTCTGCCAAGCTTTATCCTTTCACATCGTTCCAGTACCTGGTTTGCATGGATGCTCCGACGGATCGGATACGGTGGCGCGAGTCGATTTACCTTGGAAAGAACTGTTAAGGTGTCTCGTCGACGCTCGGACACGGACCCCTCTGGCAAGAATGTGAGGCACCGAGGCTGACGACAGCTGCCAGGAGCAAAATCAGGACAAGTCTACACTCACCTCGGAGGGAGATGGAAGACGATTGTACAAACTTTGAACGTGAGAGTGTGCGTGCAGCGCATCAGCCGAGTCATGGCGACATTGTAGGTCCTTGTAGTGCTTCCATCATCGCTACTCACGATCTGTTCAAACGGTGAGGCATCGATTACTAACCTCTTCTGAGATCACAAGCAAGCGGATGCTTGATCGTACGCCGTCGGAAGAACTGAACGTCCGCCGGATGGATCTTGAAGGTCGAAAGTCTCAGAAGCCTAGTCTGCACGAACTTGATGTACACCCACTTCAGTATGCATCCAATCTCATCAAGATAACGATAATGGTATCAGCTCCATCAAAACCTTAGATAATAGCCCAGTAGTCATACTTACCACTGCTCTGGAGTCTGGATTTCCCGTCACCACTACAGCAATTGATCATGAGCCGGGCCAGCGCCTCTCACCATACGTGAAGTGAGTCATGGTTGGTTCTCGCCGGCCCGGGGTGAGTTTAGCGAGCACAGGTGAGTGAATCTCTGGTACACAATAGTGGGTTGGTTCCTCAGCTCGTAGCGCTGGTCTACAGCATCTCAGGGATCCAGTTCCCGGCTATACTAGCGGACATGCCAAAGTCCGCTGTCAACATTGCGGCCAGTATGGAAAACGATCGATAGGCGCTTCCCCCTAGAGAACTTTCAAGTCTGCGGGCGTCAAAAGAAGGCGGCAACCCTTGAGCAATTCGAGCGAAATGCACATGCAGCGCCGCAACAGCCTCGCCAACGCGTGTACAACACGTTTTTATAGGGTGGACCCTCAATCGAAAACATGATCAATTAGTTCGTTCTTGTTCATGATAAGAACACCCTGACGGCGCGCATCTGCCGAGGCTTCCCCCCCTCAGTTTCTGGTCTCCTTCAACCACACAGCCCTTCATATCCCCCTTTCCCTTTGGTCATACACAATGTTGGACAAAGACACTCTATCTCAATGGATCGACGTTCCAGACGACCAACCCATTGTAGATGAACTCGAGGACATCGGTGGATTGAAGAATTTGTAAGTCGCTGATTCACCGTCTCAAGGCGGTCAGGCTCTCATATCGGTTTCAGCGCAAGCCATGATGACCCATGCGATCGTATAGACCATGGATACAACGAACCCAGCCTGGGTGGCCTTCTGCTCGGTCCTCACTATAGTATGCCGGCTGAAAGCATTGACGCCATCGATCGGATAACCCTGTCGGGCTTGTTCCCCCCACCACTGTCCCCAGATTCATCTCCCGCCAGTATTGCATCGTCCACACCCTGGCTGAGGACCCCTATAACGGACCCATCATTCAACCTTATGCCTGCAGATGCCCCGTCGGACATTGTTGAGGCGGAGGAGCCGTGTTCGGCTATCTATTTCCTCGACCAATCGGGGAACAGTCTCGAGGATCCATCGGAATTATATGATCTCAGGCCAGAAGATATTGCGTGTACTCCCCAAAATGTGTCCGAGGCCCCCTTGCCAATACCAACCCCACACGAAAGTCTGGGCCCGGCAACACCAATCTCGCTCTCCACTCCAATAATATTTGTAAATTCGCCTCTGCCTTCTATATTGACATGTCCTGAGACTGAGGCAGAGCTGCTTGAAGCCACTCATTGCACGTCGCTTTCACCTTCCCCCTCCTCACTATACATACCTCAGACGTTGTTAGGGGCTTATTACTCTCGAAAAGAATCACAACCCGGATACTCTGGATCCCCTCAGTCGATGCCACCCCCAACTGCATCCCGGAACCCTTCCCCTCTTATCAATTTCTCTGCACAATCGCCCGCACATTTGTCCGTACCCCCTTTCGACAGGCATGAAGTCAAGGCGACAGAATTCGTTCCATCTGTGTCCAGAACGAAACCTGGAAGTTTGCGGGGGAAACGCAGTGCGGAACCTCTTGACGATGACGATCCTCCCTTGAAGATGCGGAGACGTTCAAAGGCTAAGGACGTCGACGAGGAAGAGTGGAGTCCCGCGCTTGAGCGCGTCAAGCGCTCAAGAGTTGTGTTGCCTCCGCAAACATCCAGGCACGGAGCCGTTCCGAACCGCTCGTCCGACGCAGGCTCGGACCTAAAGACCACCCAAGAATCGGATGGGAATTTGGAGGCCACCAATTGTGATATCTGTGGTTTGAGATTTACCCGGACGTCGGACTACATCCGACATATGGAGAATTCCTCTAGTCACCCCGAAACGCGCAAAATGTGGCCGTGCCAATATTGCGACAAAACGCTGGGACGGAGAGACGCCCTTATGCGGCACGTCAGAACTTTCCACCCGGAAGATAGTTTCAGTCCTGAAGGTGTCCCTGAGGGGCATTTGAGCGCTGAGGCGGTGTCTGCGGAACGGATGGGGCAGAGGAAATTGCCCTTGAGGAGGCGGGCGCGGAAGGAAACGCGTAGATACCACTGACCTTGCTGCCAACATTCGTCATCTCGTTGACTAACTTGTACGTAGTCCGTAGAGTATGTCGTGATTCATCCTGGTCTCCAGTTTCAGTTCGATGACGTAAGCGTCTGGAGGCCGCGACTTGTCCGCTTCTCCCACCATGGCTACTTCGCATTACCTTCCCTCAAATGACAGTGGACACGAAAGTGGAACGCATTTGTGGATACCAGATAAAGAGACCAGCGATCCACCAATATCATCGTCATCGTCATCGTCTCGAGGCCCCCGGCTGCTCAGGGAACGACTCTACGTGGGTAACCTCAGCACGACCGTGGACGAGTAAGCCAAAAGTCGTCGATTATCGATTAAAGCAACGATCTGATTGTTCCAAAGATATGCATTACTCCAGGTTTTCTCAAAGTTTGGCAAGATCGCAAAGATGGATTTCTTGTTTCACAAGTCCGGCGTCAACAAGGGGAAGCCGCGAGGTTATGCTTTCGTCGAGTACATGAACGAAGTGGTGAGTGGTTTCGTCCCTTCGGTTATGCTGGTATTTTTTTTGACGTTGGTATCCTCCGTTATCACGAACGTGCGTGGATGGCATCAATGGCTGGGTTGCATGACCGAAGGTTTCTATCCCGGGAGAAGTGGACTGACCCTGTTTGTTGCGTATTTTAGGATGCCGCAAAGGCTCTACAGACTGCGCATGGGAAGCTTTTGCGTGGTCGCAAGCTGGTTGTGACGTTCGCACAACAGGCGCCAAACCACGACACGGGATCCACATCATACACAGGCAGAAGCAAGAGGGCGGATGCCTTACCTACCGCGTTAAGTCTAGCAAAAAGTGGCGGGATTGCACGACCCGAAGCGTGAGCGCACGGACAAGTCTATTCTGGTCTGGCCCGCTTACGGCTCGTTTCTAGCAAAACGTCGAGCAAAATTGCCGTGATGGAGGCCAAACTCCGCCAGATGGCGACCTCTTCGCCTTTTTCAGACCGACCGGCGTTGCCTAGTCGACCGGCGGCACCGCAATGGGGTGCACCAGAGGGCACAAAGTCTCGAAGAACATCGAGACTTGGGACACGACCTATCATTAGCAAGACCGAGCGGCCGATGAATGACGGTGGGCGGTCGCCGGGAGAACTGACGGCATCACCCCTTGTCCATCCTGCGGAGTCCTCGGACATGTTGAAGGTTCAGCATTCAAGTAAGCAGCGGAGTATACCTGGAGTGAAGATTGTGAAAGGCGGTTCAAATAAAGGGACATCTGGAATCACGCCATCGATATGAAGGGACAGGCCGAGTTCTCCATCACCATGCGTACCACCCATCCTGGCAGCTCCTCTCCTCTATTTCGTAACCGACTTTCGGGTATATTTGGCTGGAGGGATGGGTTTTACTTGTTTCTTTTGTTGCTCCAATTAGCACTGAGCACTATCGCTTTGTGTGTAGAACGCGGTGCCGAATTTCAAGTTTGGATGCAGCTTGTTTGCTTTTCTCCACTGTCGATTAGCGAAGGATGCACAACCCAAGCAGTTCCATGAAGGGACTTTTTCTCTCCGGAGGGTTAAACAGTGCTTTCGCGGGAACGAATCTGGCCATCAAACGAATCCCCACAGGGCACGCGCCTACGTGGGCCGCCGTGGAAATCCATTATCAGATCACTGAGTCGGAAACGAGGAGCACAGACGGAAGATAACCCAGAATAGCTCAGCCTCGCTGCAACGTACCCCCCTTTGAGGCAAGTTTCGTCATCGAGTCAAAAGCCACACAATGCCCGTGCAATACAGACGCGAGCTCGGCTAGACTCTGGATCACGACCGGCGAAACATCCGAACAATTGGTGCTTACTCCCCGCGAACTGATTGGCTCCGAGTCTCGGGGATCGTTCTCAGGGGCAGGACAGCTCCAACCGGATAGGCATCGAAGCGACCTCGCGGGAACGGGGGCAGAGGACAGACGTGGCTTATATCAGATACCATCTCCCATGTAAGACATTCTGAGTTCTAAACAGTGCTTTGATTCCAAATCCTTTTCCCATCCACCTGACCTGCTTACGACGGAATCGTATGATCATTCTCAGCGGACTTGAAATGCAGATTGCGCCACCCCTCTTATATCTACCCTCCGCCCGTCTTTCCTCTTTCCTCATCCTCCTCTGTTCTCAAAATGCCTTCTGCACAAGTTCACAACTCCAAGGACGGTGCTATCTACACCACCTCAAACGGCGCCCCCGTCGCAGAACCGTACGCTGCCCAGCGCATTGGCGGCACTGGTCCCCTGCTTCTCCAGGGTATGTACCGATCCGCAGCGCAGCTATCTGATCTGGTTCATCGTGTCAACTTCAGACTTCCACCACCTCGATCTCCTCGCCCACTTTGATCGTGAGCGCATCCCTGAGCGTGTCGTACGTTTATTGTAAAGATCGATCCCCTTGATTGCCCATCAAGTTCACTCTAGGTCCACGCCAAAGGTGCTGGC
This sequence comes from Leccinum longicurvipes, assembly GCA_038093135.1. NCBI lineage: Eukaryota > Fungi > Basidiomycota > Agaricomycetes > Boletales > Boletaceae > Leccinum > Leccinum longicurvipes. The sequence goes on from JBBPRP010000793.1 coordinate 10,370, forward strand.
GCACATGGGTACTTTGAACTGACCCACAGCCTCAGCGACATCACCTCTTCCAAGCTCTTCACGGAGGTCGGCAAGAAACACCGTACCACTGCTCGGTTCTCCACTGTCGGCGGTGAACTCGGTTCTGCGGACACTGCTCGTGACCCCCGTGGCTTTGCCCTGAAGATCAGATCTGAGGAGGGGAACCTCGACTGGGTCTTCAACAACACCC
>JBBPRP010000794.1:0-10561 GCA_038093135.1 Leccinum longicurvipes
GATTCACAGCACTTTTGGTCTAGAACTACTGGCAAACCAGCACTATGGAAACACTACATATGTATGTGGAATTACCATACTGCAATCAAGCATACTGTTATGCAAAGCATAATAACAGTTCAATATCTTTGATGAGAATCTCATGAAGAGTCTGTTGAGTCAGAGATATGAATAGGAAAGCAGATAGGACAGATTGAGTCTCACTACCATGTGGCAACGGTCTTGTGGAAGAGCAAGTAATGCTTGATTGTGTAGAACTAGCTGAAGTACACCATCATGCTATGATGTATTTATTGTAATACAGGAGAAGCACAGACCAGGTAGTGCTCATAGCAGTAAAGGAAGAAAGGCACAAAGGGAGAAGAAAAGGGATTTATCAAGACATGAAGCTGGGTAAGAAAAGATAAGAGATAAAAGATACAAGATACAAGATAAGAGATGAGACAGAATATCACAATCACAATCAATCAGAGCAGAAGTATGGGGAAGCAAGGTGGAAATCTCTATAACTATCAATGTAAGTAGAAAAAGGAGTATAGGAAAAAGAATGCAAGATGGTAACCATGGTGAAGCCCTGTTGTTCAACCTCAATTGTAACACATACCAATGGCTACCAACCACTCATGGTGTAGTCTTCTCACCAGCAGAGTTCATCACTAATCAGCATCATCTGTAGATGCTGCACTTTTCTTCCTGAAATACAAGATAAGCTTTATATCATATGCAAGTCATGGTTGGAATGTCACCCAGAACTTAGTTAGCTGAGGCCTAAGATATACAAACATATGTATGTAATTATCCAACTCTGAAAGAACATGTAGCCATTATAGTATAAATCATACCACCACAGCATCTCTTAACCAATTTGTATATCCATCCACCACAATGGGTAGCTGATTACCAGAGGCAGAATGCATATATCCCTCGTACAGTTCCACAATCCCAGTTGCTAATAATAACTCCTCTTTGCCAGTGTTCCTCTCAATGTATTTCACATAGAGTAGCTGGTCTGTAGTCTCTGCCTCACCTTGCATGGCATCATAGATGAGCTGATCTTGATCAATATATCTACAACAATGATTACATTATGAAAATAAACAATTCAAGTACTAACCTCTGATACTCTAGCAACTCTTCCTGTGGTACCTTTGGATTGAGGAACTGAGTGGCTAAAGCCTCAGTAGACTGGACAAGTGTCTCAGCTTTGCCATATGACTGAGCTCTTGCATCCACATTGGCTGAAACCATGGATTTCTTCACAACATCATTGTGTGAAGAACCTGATTGACCAATCCAACGCCTAACACCTGTCACTAATCTATCACTCAAGAGCTTAGCATGCATAGCCATTTGAAAACAAACTTGATCGAGACCTAGGTGGATGTATTCCATTGGAATTGCTAGGTGAGAAGGGACTATATGCACTATCATGTGGAAACTTCCTGTTGCTAGTTAATCAACAACCAAGCCAAGAAACAAACAAATAACCTCACCCCGGAGCCTTCAAGGTATTCATGCAATAAGCAAAATGCTTCCCCAAGGAAGTGAACAAAAGTGGTCTATAATACTCGGACCAAAAATCACCCTTGTGGGTGACGAAGCCATTCAGGGAATGCAAACACTCGTCTAGTGTGTATGCAGTCTCCAGATTGCAGGGTTGATACCACTCCTGGTAACTACCTCGTGACTGAGCGACCTGACCATGGTGCTCATGCACACCGAGGAACAGATTGATTGCTGCTTGCTTGTCCGCGTCTATTGTCGCAGTGAGTGCAATCCCAGCCATAAAGTGGAAACAAACCTAATAAAGAATTCGTATAAAACCGCCTGATGTTCTCTATGATATCACGAGAGTGACTATTCCAATGAGGCATTCGCCGATAAGTCTCGACTCGATTGACAAGCGCACTTCCAGTATATTGAAGGGCCAGGGCTTGCAGAAGGATGTTGAGCTGGCGAGAGACAAAGACTTGTTGAAGATACATACTATCGCCATGATCATGATACATCTCTGTCAACATGTTGATAGCATCTGAGTCAAACGAAAGATTTGGGTTTCCAACCACACCAAGCGCATAAAGCTGATGGCCAAAAGCCCGCTTTCCAAACACGAACTGAGCGGCATTTGTACGGTCTAAGCAATCCACACAGTTGGTGCGACATACACCATTCTGCAAAAGAATATTATCTCGCCACGACGCGTTATCCTTATCCCTGCAGAGAAAAGTGCGCTTGAGTAAGGACCGATACATATAGTATACACTTACGATATGTTTCGCAGGCAATGAGAGAACGGTTCAGCCCCTGTGTGGAAAAAACCCGTCATCTGTATCGATTCCTCGGCCATATCCTCCAGATAGCTGATGACGTCTTGCGTCTTTCTGCACAAAAAGGAGTGAAAACGGACACTTGTTCAACATCAGTAAAGCCTACTCTTTGTATGCTCTCGACATGTCCCAAGCACGATAAACCATTTTCCTATCATCCGGAAGAAATTGGTTCAAGTAGCGTACACACTGCGTGTACTCGTCTAAAAGTTTAGATTCTCGAGGTACGGGTTCTCGCCTCTTGATGAGATTCAGAATGAAGATAGGCGCTCCGTAACGAGCGAGTAGGTCGTTGAAATGGCGAGCGGCAGCGGAGTAGAAGGGATCAATCACATTGACTGATAGCGGCATGAGTGGGCATATAAGTAAAATAATCGAGGACAGGCTGACTTTCAATCGGAGGACGGGGATTCATAGTGGTAGTGTCTTGTGTCCAGTAAATAGGAATGCTCCCTCGGTACTGCCAAAGTATTGTGAGCAATGAATTGGAAATGAACGATGAGAGTTCGGCGATTACGACGTACCTGAACATAGCTGGTGTATCGTGGACTCGGCCGACGAGCATGACCTCGACCTGATGGGAAGTAAAACGGCGTAGTTAAGGACTCTGATACAATCTGCTCTGTCTCGACTTCGTTCGCGACGTTACCCTTGGGGTTTTGATAAGAAACTATAAAAAGCGGAAAATGTGACCACTAACCTCGTCGTTGACTCCTCTAGTCAGATACCTGGCTCCTGCATAGTGCCGAGAGCGGCGAGCGATCAGCGTGACAAAAATGACGCGACCAAGGACGTTCAGCTCTAAACGAAAAACACTGTTCACGTTAGCCGAGCGCGAAGTAAATGGCACTACATACTGGCTTGGTCAACGTGACCATGGATGAGGGGAATCAACCAAGCCTGGACCCCCTTCGGAGCAGTATCCGTGAAAGGGTGAGAAATCATATGAAAGTTCCAGACATAGCGATCATTGAAAGGCCAAGATTCGCGAAATCGGTCTGGCTTCGTAAGATTATCCTGCAACGTCGAGGTGATGTCGTACGAATGGCTGTTGCTGCATTGAGTACGACGTCACTGTAAACGCTGACACAGTACCTAAAGTAAAAGTTTTTGGACATATCGACTTGCTTGAAGATGCCAAGAAGACGTTGCTCTTCCGCGGGCTTTTCTATTTTGTGATTTGCGCAAACGGGTATCATGTCGGTGCTCTCGCAATGATACAGATAGTGACCACCGAGAAGGGCAACGACGGAGCGTTTGGATATCACAATCATGTACCACCCTGCGGTAAACTTGACGAAAGCTGACATGCATGTTCAACCAGGGCGCAAGAGAGAGGAAAGGCGGATCACCTGCAATACCAAATATCACTCTGGCTCTTCCTATACCGCCAGACCCCTTGTTTCCGTCGTCAAGCATCTTGAGTACGGCACTCATTTGCTTTCCGCTGTACTCGGTGTCATCCTCGACGACGTGTAGGTCGGATTGAGAGGTGCGATCGATTTTAACGATGCGGTGCCGCGAATCGGACGAGTTTGACGCGACGATGTAGAACCGGAGCTTATTCTCGTAGAGGATGAACTTGTTGAAGACGGTGTGCGCCGCCATTGGAGTGGTGGTTGGAGTGGTCCGGAAGCAATGAGGCTAGGCGTCGACCTTTTTGGAAACGACGATGATGTCATTGGAGTCTCCTATTACACCGGCGCTGGCCCAGTACAAAAGGTTGCCTCGAACCTCCTCTTTCCACCTATCGACTCTACCATGATCCCCTTCTACTGTTTAATTCTCCTTACCAGCCTCGTCCACGCTGGCTGGTTCTCCTCCGAACCAGACTATGCTAAATGGTCCGATGGCGAGCTGCGTACCTGGCTCGAGCAACACAACATCAGGGCCCCCGCTTCCTTTGACAAGTCCCACCTCTACGACCTCGTCGGTGCCAACTGGCAGACTGCGCCCGCCCTCTTTTCAGCGTATGCAGATGCTGGTCGTCAGTGGTCGCTCGATCAGTTCAACAAAGCGCAGCGCGCATTTGAGTACATCAAGGATGACTCCTTTGACAAGTGGGACGAGAGCAAGTTGAGAGCTTTCCTCCTCGAGCAGGGCGTCGTCGCTCCCTCTGGTCCACGCGAGCAACTTGTCCTGCTCGCCAAGCAAAAGTACCGTGCATATACCGATGCAGCCGAATTCTACTCCTCTCTCGCCTCCTCGTCAGCTTCACCCGCCTACGCTAGCGCTACCGATACAGCCAACTGCGCTTCCCAATGCATCAGTAGCGCAGTAATTCAAGCAACGCATGAGGTTGCTCGCGCGATCGACGATTCAAAGGACTTCATATACTCCACCTGGGACGATAGCCGATTGAAGAGCTGGCTTGAAGAACGCGGTGTCGTCGAGGCGAGAAGCGCAAACGCCAGGGACGAACTGATGCGTCTTGCTAATGACTATTTCAGCAAACCGGCGTCCGCCGTGTGGGAGAGCTGGAGTGATTCGTACATTGTGAGCACAAACGTAGTCCTCACTGCACTTGTCCTGATGTATGCTCCAGCGGGAATGGCTCGTTGCCCACAAGCTATTGAAACCCACGGAGACGCTTTCTCGAGCTAGCCTCATCGGTGAGATGAAGAAATATTATTATAGTTGCACCGACAGTGTCTGGAATACATGGTCCGACTCCGAGTTGAAAGCTTGGCTCGTCGATCATGGCTTGTTAAAGAGCGACGCCAAGAAGAGTCGTGATGCGTTGATTGAAACGGTCCAGTATGTGCCAAGCATCACTGTCACTCTTGATCGTTATGAATCGACCTTTCGTTCGCTAGGGAACACTATCCCTCTGCGTCAGACAGCATATGGGGCGCATGGAGTGACTCGGACATGCGTCAATGGCTCTTGGAGCACGGATGCATTGATGGCAAAAAAAACGACCATGACAGAAAGGACCTGGTCGATTTGATGAATAGGATGTGAGCATTCGGTTTCGTTTTTCCCCTCTACGCAGCTGATTTTTTTATAGGTGCCCTGATGAGTCGGTCAACGTTGCTTCTTATCTTACATGGCCAGACGCCCGTCTACGTGCCTATTTACGCGAGAGGGGCATCAGTGAGAAGGCACTGCCAACCAGCCGACCGGGGTTGCTGCGTAAGTCTGAATCGTCTGTATGCAAGCCTTGCCCTCACGCCTCGAAGAGGAGACACGCATCCGATGGGTGCAAGCCACCACCAGAGCTGAAACGGTGTTTGCAAGGCTCAAGGAGATCATAAACAATTCCGTTGAAGCTGCAGAAGAGAAGGCTGCCAGGATCCTCGAGGTAGGTTGCACTAGTTACGTATTTGCTTCATTGATCGATGAGTGACATTGCAGATTTTGAGTGGCCATTCACGTGAGAAGGTCGAGGATGTGCGTGAGTGCGTGGACGAGAAGAAGGAACACGCATGGAATTGGGGCATGCACAAGAGAGATGAGGCTGTCACGGATGAACTGTAATTTTACTTATGTAATCCAATCACTTATCTCGGAAGTATCCGCGTGATAAAGATCGGCAACGTTGATAAATCCCTTTTCTCTGCTCTGCTCAACATGGTCAAAGCTGTCGTTCTTGGTGCTGCAGGTAGTTTGCTAGTCCGGTCAACCCCATCCAAGGCAACGCTGACCGGGGACGATCAGGTGGAATCGGCCAACCTTTGTCTCTCTTGCTGAAATTGAACGCGGCAGTGACTGCGGTATGTCGGTGATAAAAGTCTCTTCGCGGTGACCTTACTATCGCACAGCTCAGCCTTAATGACATCGTCAATGTCCCAGGAGTGGCCGCCGATCTATCTCACATCTCCACTCCCGCAAAGGTCGAGGGATATCTTCCCGCGGATGACGGCCTCAAGAAAACGCTCGTTGGGGCAGATATCGTTATCATCCCAGCAGGTGTCCCAAGAAAACCTGGAGTAAGCAGGTTGTTTCCTTCCGACGCAGATGATATCAACAAACGTTTTTAGATGACACGGTACGTAGTTTGGGTGAGTATATGCTCTATGACTAATAGCCATGGTGCTCTCGGAAACCTGCAGAGACGATCTCTTCAAGGTCAGATAGGTTTTTCACTTACACCTCGGACTCATTGCTTACATTGCCTAGATTAACGCTGGAATCGTACGCGACCTTGCTACCGGTATCGCCACGACTGCTCCCAAGGCATTCGTTCTTGTTATCTCCAACCCAGTGAACTCGACGGTCCCTATCGTTGCCGAGGTTTTCAAGAAACACGGAGTTTTTGACCCGAAGAGGTAGAGTTGCATCGCATCGATTTTGAATTGCGTTGACTCTGACCCCAGGATCTTCGGTGTGACGACGTTAGACGTTGTTCGTGCTTCGACATTTGTAGCGGAAATCTTGGGAGACCTCGCTTATGCTCCATCTGTCACCGTACCTGTCGTAGGCGGTCACAGCGGCGTTACCGTCTGTGTTACACTTCCCTGTTAACTCGGTCAGGTACTCACGGAACAACCAACAGATCGTTCCTCTCCTCTCGCAGTCTTCACACTCTCTACCTCCCAGTCTCGACAAGTCCACCCATGACGCCCTAATCAACCGCATCCAATTCGGCGGAGACGAGGTCGTCAAGGCCAAGGATGGTGCTGGCTCGGCTACTCTTTCGATGGCCTACGCCGGTGCAGAATTCGCGGGCAAAGTTATCCGTGCCTTGAATGGCGAGAAAGGCATTGTTGTGCCGACTTTTGTTCACCTTGCTTCCGACAAAGTTGGTGGCGAGGTTCTCAAGAAGGAACTCGGCAAAGACATTGAGTATTTCTCTGCGCGTGTTGAGCTCGGGGTACGCTTAATGCGCTTTGATTGAACCATTGTCTGACTTTACCGCTTTGCCGCAGAAAAACGGTGTAGAGAAGATCAATGCACTCGGTAACATCACGGCAGCGGAGAAGCTTCTCATCGATGCTGCTCTCCCGGAGCTTGCGACCAACATCGAGAAAGTGAGTTGCATCTACCTCATTCGCAAGTCACCCACTCAACTCGCTTCAGGGCGTTTCGTTCATAGAGGCCCCCAAGCTTTAGAGTGACATGTAGTAAATCAACATGTGATTGTACCCGGAGTGTGTATGCCTATTTCGAATATAAATCAATTGTACTAGAGGAACAATAAATGTCACGTGTCACGTGATTGGACGCGTCTTGTACACAACACCTCAAATTCCACAGGTCAACACCACGAGTCCATAAGTCCACAGACCACGAATTGAGTCTATTTAGAGTCGCTGTTGGCTTGCAGATTCAATATTTATCTCTCTCCAACTATGTGGTCCATTATCTCCAAAACTCTCAAACTACAGGACGCAACCAACGCCGAGTCGGGCGCTCCCAACCCGGAAATGTGCCTTCAATGCGAGGCAGATCTGACCGCGTACGAGGAATACATTGAATCCTTAATGGCCGACCTCGAGTTAGCTGTGAAAGATGCCGAGGAACGCAGGAACGTGATTATAGATTGGAAGAAGAAAGCTGTCTACATGAAGAAGTTGGTCGGTGACCTGGAGGAAGACGAGGAACGCGAGCGTCGCAAAGCTGCGGAGAGGGACGCCAGGAACGTTGCGCTCAACGACGAGTTACGCCAGATACGCGAATACGTTTCGCAACTCGATCAGGAGTCGAACGATGTCAGAGATGAGCGGGATGCTCTGATCCAAGTAGCGGAGAAAGGAGAGGAAAGGGTTGCGATGCTCGAAAGAGAACTTGCGCTCCGCGACGACGCGAGGAAAGGGGAAACGGAACGGAAGAAAGACGTCGAGTGGGAGGTGAGTCTACCTTTTTTCAGGAGGGTCAAATTTTCCACTGATTTTTCCTGGAATCATCATGCAGAATGTCCAAAAAGAACTTGCGCGTCTTCGAAGCGAGCTTTCCCTAAAGGACGAGGAATTGACTAAGAAACCGGAGAGCAGGGACAAGGAACTGGACATCAAGGGTGATGACAATGTCGAGGCCACCTTGCAAGTGGAACGGGAAAAGAGGGAAGTCGAGTTGGAGCTGGACAGGGTCAAGATGGAGTTGGAGGGGGTCAAGATAGAGCTGGACGGTGTCAAGATGGAGCGGGACAACCTTTCAACGGAAAATTCACAGTTGCGCGCCAAGGTCCTACGAATACAACGAGACAACGCTTCCATGGAGATTTCGCTTGCTCAGCGGAAAAAACAAATCGACTATTACAAAGAGGATATCATGGGTCTTAACATCGCACTGGACTCGAAACAGCAAGAGGTCGAACTGGTGCGCACCCAATTAGCTGATTCTAAGCAGGCTGATGAGCTCACCGCGTTCTCTTCGTGACTTCAGGTAAAACGTATATACGAAGTTCACAAGATCGCGGGTCCGACTCCACCTCGGCCGACTGCAGCTCCGTCGACTACCAGTCAACCTCCGGCAAGAAGTCGACGTCGTCTTCTATCAATGCAACTTGGTGACGCGGAGAAGGAGAATGTTAATGTAAAACACTGAAGATCCTCGACCAAGCGCTTACTACTACCTAGCTGGCACCGGCAACGATTCGAACGCCGTTATCTATTTAATAAGGTCCTTCACTTCAAGTTCTGAGTGGTGGAACATCAAATTTGGACCCCTTAATTCCTCCCTTAATAATAACAAGTATCGCATGCTTGGTCCGGATTCTCTTTCCTTTATTTAGGGAGACATTCGCCGGTGGTAGCACGGGCGGACAAGGACAATAGTATCTATTGATCATCTATCACGCGTACTCTAGCGACACACCTTAACGACGACGCATTGTTTCTTCACAGTCACAGAAGATCAATCAATTGTGACGAATGGTATGTAGGTACTCGAGCAAATGTCAATTCCGTCAGGAGGACAGTCCCCTGATCCTGCCCTTGACCGACACCCCGTCGAGCTCGAGCGATCCGATCCCGCTCCGCTCCCCTCTGCGCCACGCTTCCATCAAACTCCTGGCCTCGTACGGCCGCACATCAGTATTGAGCGTCCCGACGGTGATGTGCAAACCCTCCCGAACGTCAGCGGGTAGCTGCGACACGAACTGGTACTTTTCTTGACCTGGATCCTCGTCGACATCAGCACCCTCCTCCCGTTTGGCAAGGTCCAAGTCCTCGATCATCAAAGCCATCACCCTATCGTTCCATAGAAGGCGTCTAAGCGCAAAGGAAAACATCGGCTGTACTGGCATCCGATCGCACACCGCACACCGCTCCCACAGGTCCGCGTCTGCAGGCAGGCCCATCTTGTGCACGATCGTGGTGTGCGGCCGATTCGTCACCCGTTTCTCGCGCACGAGTTTGTTCCAAAACTCGGCGCCGTCGCGCGAGACAACGAGGACGTCCGAGTCCGAGTCAGCAGCAACAGCTACTCGTTTCATCTGCGTCGCCACGAAGGACTGGACATCCAGCTCGGCCCGTATCGCGTAGTATCGGGGCAGCGTGGGCGTTTTGTCCTTTTCTCTCTCCCTTTTCTCCTTTTCTGCCCTTCTGCCCTTCTTCCCCGTCACCGCCGGGACATACCCCTTGGCGACCGCCACCGCCTCCTCGATCTGCTCCTTCGTAGGCCGCTCCAACCCAAGCACGCCCACACACACCTCTACCGCGCGCCCTACCGCCTCCTCGAGTGTCTCACAGACATCCATTTCCACACACTTGTTCACCTCCCGATTCTCGAGCCTCTCCGTCTTGCGGACGAACCACGAGACAATGTCTTCGTGCGACTTTCCGGCCTTGTCCACCCGGAGCGTCTGGTGCTTGTCCCCGCGGTCGACGATACGGTCGCTGCATACCCGAATGAGCGTCCCTGGCGGGTAATGATCTAGGGACCAGTTGAGCGCGAGTAGGCGGACGGGCGGGTGGAGGTTGGAGACAGCTTCGCGTAGTTCTGCTCGGTGTTGTCGCAGATGGTTATTCCTGCAAGTACATATATACCTGTTAGCATGCGCATCACAAGAGCAAATTTGCATAATACACAAGTACCTATCAGCGATAATGACGTCGTATTTTTGGAGGAGATTGACGACGTTTTTGAGAAAGATTGGAGCAGCCTTCTTGGCCTGTACGTCGTCGCTTTGTGTGTGTCCGAACTTGAAGAGATGGGTGAGAGCGATGGAAACCGAGGTCTTGCCTGAATTAAAGCGGGTATTGACTCGGAACATAATCGAAAGTGCATATACAGACTTACCGCACCCTGGAATAGCAACGGGGACCACGACTGTCTTGCCAAACTCTTTG
>JBBPRP010000795.1:0-10556 GCA_038093135.1 Leccinum longicurvipes
GGGGCATGCGTCTCATCCTCCCTCTTCGTTAACCACTCGTGCACCATGTCACAACAAAGACCAGTCTATGAACCCCTTCAAGTTCATCCATACAAATGGAAACCCGACTGGCATTGCTATTGCCTCTGCTTCGTGTCCTTGCAGTCCTTGACTATTCCCTCACTACGAACTAGCGCTCGTGGCGACGCACTGTTCACAAGGTGCATTGCCTAGGTGGTAAGAATTATCCTTCCTATATCAAGAAAATCTCACACTGGATACTTGGAATGTGGGTGTTATGTTTTTGCGGTGGTACGATCAGTGCACGCACGAACGTTGATGACAAGTGAATCTATGATCCTTTCCACATCGATACCGTTGGTTTTACTCCAAATCTGGATCCTCGTTGCATCCGCATGGTCTCCTAGAGACCGGAAATGCGTGGTGTGTGGTTTGCTTTTCATTGTCCATACGTATCCCTACGCAACCTGATTACCTTATGATTTTCAAGGTCCGTGGATCATCGACATGTATTGGGGCTGGACAACTGGGATGGTCACAAAAAATAATATCATTACTACATAAATTATTCTTGCAGTGGTTTACTTTCTAATGGTACGAGTATGTCATATACTGTATAAGTATCTACGACCTTGAACAAACAACCTTCAACACGAGTGTTGCGTCTGTCCAAGCGATCTCGGAATAAAATACGACGCGATCCATTGACGCGATCCTGGTCCAATCGCACTTTCACTAAAATGCAGCGGGGTCTTCCAATGGTATGGTCATTCTGCATTGTTCGTAAGCGTCGTTGATTATATTCTCTTTAGCAACCAACGGTCGTCCTTCTCCGTGAGGGCACCGACACCTCACAAGGCAATCCGCAATTACTCTCCAACATCTCAGCGTGTCTCGCAATTGCCCAGACCCTCTCCAGCACTCTCGGGCCACGTGGAATGGACAAGCTGATCGTGAACGAACGTGGAGAGGCTCAGATCACGAACGATGGTGCAACCATCCTCAAACTTCTCGACATCATCCATCCAGCCGCGAGGACTTTGGTAGATATCGCACGCGCTCAGGATGCGGAGGTCGGCGACGGGACCACGAGCGTCGTACTCCTAGCCGCACAGCTCCTTAAAGAAGTCCATGGATACATCGAAGAGGGCGTAAGCCCTCACATCATCATGAAGGGATTCCGCAAAGCATCGCAATTGGTAGATGAGTCGTGCTAAACGTGTTTTAATCGCGTCTTACGTTTTTATAGGCTGCTGAACACGTGAAAGCGATTCAAATCAGCGTCGACAGGAGCAATCCCGAGTGAGCTTTGATCTCTTCCTGTCTGATCATCTCTCCAACCTGCTTCCCAGGAACTTCCGCTCCCTTCTCCTCAAGTGCGCGTCGACTTCGATGTCATCAAAACTCATTCATTCCGAGAAACCTTTCTTTTCGAACATGGTTGTTGATGCTGTCCAGTGCCTAGACCAGGACGACCTGGATGAGTCTCTCATCGGTGTCAAAAAGATTCCGGGTGGTGGCATGCAAGATTCATTGCTGATCCGAGGGGTCGCTTTCAAGAAGACCTTTACATACGCCGGTGCCGAGCAGCAGCCAAAATCCTTCAAAAATCCTCTCATCCTCAGTTTGAACGTCGAACTCGAACTCAAGGCCGAGAAAGACAATGCCGAGGTTCGCGTGGAAGCGGTTTCGGACTATCAAGCGATAGTCGATGCCGAATGGGAAATCATCTACCGGAAGCTCGAGGCTATCGAGAAGACTGGTGCAAAGATCGTGCTGAGCAAACTTCCGATTGGCGATCTTGCGACGCAATGGTTCGCAGATAGAGACATTTTCTGCGCTGGTCGCGTTCCTGCAGGAGACCTTCGCAGAGTTTGTCAAGCTATTGGTGGATCTATTCAATCGACATGCTCAGACATCGCTCGGGAACATCTTGGTACTTGCGGTTCGTTTGAGGAACGGCAGATTGGTGGTGAACGATACAACATCTTCGAAGAGTGTCCCAAGGCGAAGACTTGCACTCTAATTCTTCGTGGTGGCGCGGAACAATTTATCGAAGAGGTTGAGCGTAGCCTACATGATGCTATCATGGTTGTAAAACGAGCTATTCGGAATGGCGATGTGGTTGCGGGGGGAGGTGCTGTGGAGGTAAGGTTTCGTACATCCTGCTTACACGACTGGGACTAATGATTTACAGATGGACGTCTCTGCGCATATCCGAAAATTTGCACTTTCCATCCCAGGAAAGCAGCAGCTGATCATGGCCGCTTTCGCGAAAGCGTTGGAGATCATTCCTCGACAAATCTGTGATAATGCAGGTCTCGATTCGACGGACATTTTAAACAAGCTTCGCATGAGACACGCCACTGGAGACAAATGGTATGGTGTGGACGTCGACGGGGCCGAGGGCGTGAGGGACAACATGGAAGCGTTTGTGTGGGAACCCTCGCTCGTGAAGTTGAATGCTATCAGCAGTGCTACCGAAGCAGCTTGCTTGATTCTCAGCATTGACGAGACGGTGCGAAATCCGCAGAGCGAAGCAGTATGTTGTTCCCTTGATGTTCGGTTGCTGAGCTGACGAAATCCTGAATGTAGCAAAATCCTGGACCACGAGCTCCACCCGGCGCGGCTCAACGAGCACTCAGAGGCAGGGGTAGAGGTATACCGAGACGGTGATAGGATGTGAGCTTGCAAAGATGAATGTAGAGTCCGGTATGATAGGAAGATGGCGTGTCCTCTACTCAATACACAACAGTAGACTCGATTGGTTGAAGAGGTGTGCTACAACAACTCAAAAGAAACTTTTCCGTTGTCCTTCCATTGGAGTCCTTCCTCAGACATCGGACTTACTGGTAATCGATCTAGTGCTAGCGAATCTTGTGACTGAATCGCCCATTCTTGGTTCGAGGATCTTTGTCGCCGTCCCCACCGTTGATGTATGTGGTAGACAACCTGCCTTCAGCATGCTTTCCGCGCTCGATTTGCGTGTTATCGCGATGACCACATCTTTCGACCGTCGAATCTGTTCAGTTTACTAAATAAATCTTAGTATGGATTAAGTACGGAATGTGATTCACGGCCTTGGCAATAGAGTAGCTTTCTGGTGACGGGAATGTCAACCACCTCCGATGTCTTCATTTTAGGCGGTTTCACGGTCCCGGATGTAAATATAAGCATTTTCTGACTAGGTTTATTCTAGTCATTCGGGGATGTAAAGGGATACAACTTGAACAGAACCAGTCTGGTAGATTAGTAGACTACAATACAGTCGATGGCATAGATACAGATATGCTCTTCTAACGTTCCGACCGCCATCAACTGCGACTCCTGATGGTTCCGTAAAAGCTACAAGACCAAATGCCCAACCGACCGAGGTGTCGATCGGCCGGACCTCCAGGCACGCGTCGCACTGTAGAGTCAGGCCCGCATTGATCAGGGTGCAGACGGGACAACTCCACTGTCCGTCGGAAAATAATTTTGGAGTGTTCCTTGCACGAGTAGAGTTTGAGGCAGTTGGCCGCGAAGGGCCCGGCCTGCCATCATTCGTCAAGTCTGTCACCACCTTGTCCACGGCGCTCGATTTGGCAGCCTTGGCAGCTTCACGGAATGCAGGCGACTGACCCACCCGCGGTCTCGTCTCGCTTTCTTCGCTCGGCAGCCTTTTTATCATAGACGAGGGGGTGGTGAGAAGGAACGTGGAGCACTTTGGAAAGGGTCGGGCTCGACCTTTCAAGAACACTAGACCTTCCGCCAAGCCTGTCGCCGCCTTAAGTCAGCGACCCTGTCTTTTGGCGCCTTTCCGCTGCTTCAAGGGCCCGAATTCTGGCAATATGCGTATGTGCGACCGTGGGGGCAGATCGTGAGAGATGTCAGCCCCCAATTTCTGACCGAGAGAGAAAAACCCCTCGCCGGCATAGCCGGAGTGCTGAAGGGCATCATACTCGTCCTCGAGTTCGGCGAGGAACTTGCAGAATTTCTCGTCAGGGGGACCTTGCACGTTGTGTGGGGGCTGATGAGGATCGATGACAATGAACTGTCTGCTAAACCATGGGGAGAAGCTCACCTCGTGCAACATGGTTCGGACTACTGCATCCTCTTCGAGAAAGATATCGGGAGCCCAGGCTGGGCGCAACCGCAAAAGTACCTGCTCGCTACCATTCACGCCTGGATGACTCAATACAAAAGACACGCGTTAAAGACTGGGCACGGCACTTACTGAGCCCTGCGCGTCATAATCTGGATTTGAGTATGATCATAGTGCAAGATACACTGGTACACTTACCTTGAAGTAGATTGGGACTCTCCGGAAAGAACTCGGTGAGCGTAGGAAGGATCCAACCGCGCTTGACCAATGACAGGCTCCGAATCGTGTTACGTCATACTGACAATGGATGTGACACTTGTCACCCAGAATAACTCAGGCTAGAGCAGCGAGCTGCCAATATGAAGGATGCTGCAGGTGAGATGAAACGGCAGGTGGACGTAAATAATCTCTCATGTTAGCCATCCAGGCACACTGACAAGGCAATGTCCTAACCAATGTGTCCGCCATCATCGACGCTGGTGCCACCTTCATCATAGTTGGTGATCTGACGCTACTAGTTTCCAATATGCACAAGGTCCTCGATGGTATGTATGCGGATAGGGAATTCCATTTCTGTAAGTGTCGACAGGTTCTTGCAGTTTCAAATTTGCACTAACCTCTCGTAGTTCCATACAATTCATTCCCAGCCATCAATTTCAGCTTTAACGGCAGGTCGTTTGAGATCCCTCCCGAACTCCTCAACCACGAAGAGATCTCACCGGGTTCGACCAAGCGTTTTAGTAGCATCGTCGCCAAGAATACAGGTACTTGGGAGTCTTTGTATCCATCATTTCCTTGATTATTTGTTGATCACCTACCCCTCTCCACAACCAGCGTTCTAGATACTCGGGAGCGCTTTCCTCCGGGGCTACCATTCCACATTCGAATTCGAAGGCGAAAACCTCCGAGTCGGATTTGCAGAGTTACAATAGTAGCATGGTTTTAGTCCTTCCCTCTGACACCTCGGTTCACCGTGCTGATATCGAAAAATAAATTTCCATTTATTTCATAGACTTAAGTTCAAAGTCGCTACTAGAGGTACAATCCCCTCCATCACAGAGAGCACTTCAGCTCCTTCCTTATTTACTGCACCCGGTCGCAATGCCGTTGCCATTCTTGTCATCCTGTACATTTTCCGTGAGTCAGATCGTCTCATTCAAGAGAAGGAAAGCCGGCGCGATGTACTTACTCCGAGTGCAGTGCAGCATCCCAGCGTGCCAACAGAGCATTGACCACCCCTCTCATACGTCGCGAAGCACCCTCGTCCATAATAGCCGGCAGCCTGATTATTACAACGATCAGCGGGTCCTTCAGCAACGACGGACGGCGACCTGACTACTTACATCTGTGTGATAGTCCGTGCAGCACACGAAAAAGCAGTCGTCGCTAGCTGTTGCAGCGAAGGCGCCGACCGTGGCGAACAGTGCGATCAAAATTGGTGTAAGGCGAACGAACATCGTTAGAGGAGGAAGACCTTGTTTGGGAAACGTTGCTGCTGATGGCAGACTCGAACACGGTGAGCAGCCCTTTTTATGGTGTCATTTTTGCCTGAAACCTAGCCTCAGTGGTAGTCTCGAAACCCGACGTTCAGTGCATGGGCTGTCATCCGATGCAAATGCCTCCTAGTCTTGTCACCATCCGTTTTGGCGTTGCCCTCGGGACCTCGTTCCGGACGCGTCGCGTGTACGTCAGGCAGGTTTAAGACTTAATGCTTCCGAACCCGAGGTAACTGAGGGCAACATCTAAATGAGACTTCAGTTGGTAGCCGACAGTGACCGAGGTCCGACGATGACTTGTAGATTGATCATATCTGACAAGTTTCCAAGGGTACTATTGCCTACTAGGTTGATTGGATCCTGCTGCCAGACGGCTATGATGTTGTGTTTCAAGTAGGACATACTTAGAGGTGTATACTAGTATAACATGTACTTCTGTGAGTACAACCTGATCTCTCTCACCAATACGAAGGCTGGATTCCACACACGTAGCCTGCTGCAAGTCACTAAAGGTCTACCGACCGCAAATTTCATTTTGCTGTTAACTTGCTAAATTAGCAGACTACAATACAGTCGACGACATAGATACAACTAGAATATGTTCCTCTAACGTTTCGATCGCGATCAACTGCGACTCTTAACGGTTCTGCAGAAGCTACAAGACCAGACTTCGTCGGGTATGTCCCTCTCTCCACATGTCGTACATGCCCACGCGACCGAAGTGTCGATCGGCCGAATCTCTAGGCACGCGTCGCACTGCAGAGTCAGGTCCGAATTGATCAGAGTGCAGACGAGACAGGTCCACTGTCCGTCGGAAAATGATTTTGGAGTGTTCCTTGCACGAGTAGAACTTGAGGCAGTTGGCCGCGAAGGGCCCGGACTGCCATCATTCGTCCAGTCTACCACCACCTTGTCCACGGCGCTCGATTTGGCAGCCTTGGCGGTTTCACGCAACGCAAGCGACCCTGACCCGCACGTGGTCTCGTCTCGCTTTCTTTGCTCGGCAGCCTTTTCATCATGAACGAGAGGGTCGTGAGAAAGAACGTGGAGCACTTTGCAAAGGGAGGAGCTTACCCTTACTGCGAGTTCTCGAGGGCTCAGCCATTCAAGAGCACTGGACCTCCCGCCAAGCCTACCGCCGCCTTTGGTCAATGACTCTGTCTTTCGGCGCCTTTCCGCTGCTTCAAGGGCCCGAATTCTGGCGAGATGTGGGGGCAGATCGTGTGAGACGCCAGCCCCCAATTTGTAACCGGGAGAGAAAAAGCCCTCGCCGGCATAGCCGGAGCGCTGAAGGGCATCATACTCGTCCTCGAGTTCGGCGAGGATCTTGTAGAATTTCTCGTCATGGGGACCTTGCACGTTGTGAGTGAGCTGATGAGGATCGGTGTCAATGAACTGTCTGCTGAACTATGGATAGAAGCTCACCTCGTGCAACATGGTTCGGACTACTGCATCCTCTTCGAGGAAGGTATCGGGAGCCCAGGCTGGGCGCAACCGCAAAAGTATCTGCTCACCACCGTCCACGTCTGAATGACTCAATACGAAATAAACGTGTTAAATACTGGGCACGGGACTCACTGAGCCCTGCGCGTCACAAGGTGGATTTGAGTATGATCATCGCGTAGGACACGCTGGTGCACTCACCAAGTAGATTGGGACTTTCCGGAAGAAACTCGGCGAGCGTAGGAAGGATCCAGCCGCGCTTGCGCATGATGGGCTTGACCAATGAGGCCACGCGCTGCAACAAGGACAGGGCGCGATCGGCCTTGGGCATGTCTTTGAGATGGGTAAAGGTCTTGACAAACACTTGCGACATATTGAAGGAGGCTTCGAGCTCGAACCCGCACCGCGTGCTGGGAGTGGCAGCGCCGATTCTTGTAGTGCTGCGGCGGGCGGCCACGACGCTGACGCGTTCGGATCATCCTCAATCGAAGACGCGTCGTCTTACCATTGAATCAGCTTACTAAGTCAGGGATCTAGTGCGTCGTAGAACATAGTAGTATGAGAGTAATAGTCACCTACTGTACGTATCTTTCTCGATGAAGCAGGCTTCCAAGGCACATACTGATTCAGGCTCTTTCGTCACGGTACACTTTTACAACATGGTCCCCGCCGGGACCGCGAGCGCACAATTTACTCGCATTCTATGACCCTTGTCGAGGCCCTTTTCACACGCATGGATGGATCATAAGGAGACCACCATGATCTCCTGACGGGGACCGGATCCCGGCGCTAATGCACCCACAGCTCTTTCCGAATTTTCCTCTCAATCGACCAGCATCTGCCACTAGCCTCTGGCCAAGCGATTCAGGATATGTTTCAGAGTATGCTACTTCCAATTAGTAGTATTTGCCGGCCCGGCCACCGCCATCAGTAAAACCCTTGGACAAGGACTCCAAGCCCGCGTTTGGTTAGGACATGCTGTAAGATCCCACCTCGAGACCGCTTGCCACATACTTATCAACTAATCGAATGGTACGGCAGTCTTCATATTGGCTACCTCGCTGCTCTATTCTGGGTCTGAGCTGCCCTGTTGAACGGGAGTTGGTCGCTCCGCCGTATCCTGTGACGTAACAAATAGGAGAGGGATCCTGGCGGTTTCGCCAGCATCGACTCAAATTAAACCAAAACGAGCATGGAATCTTCCCCAAAGAAACCGACTAGTATTATCTCATAATGCATAACGCATACTAGCGCAGGGTATTCCCCAACGCTGTGCCTGATGAGATAGTGCGTTTTCCCTGCCAAGTGCAGTCTGAACTCCATTGTCAACAAAGCAGATGGGCCTAGTAGCAGTTTGAGCCATGCTGCTAATAAATATATTTACTCTCCAGATTAACAGAATTTGCTTACTGTTGCAGGATCCAAATAACATTCTATCCTTCGCAACAAATTGACTCGGCTTTGCAACTCCCTCAACAAGCTTGGTGAGTTGATCTAAAAGCGCTAGGCCGCTCCGACTGCCCCATAACTGAGTCAGGGGTCTCGACCGAACTAGACTCATTTAGGTTAATTCATTTCGGGAATTCCTAACAGGACCAACGAGTCCCTGCCTGCAGCCGTGAGCTCCCCGTAATATTCCCCTCGTTTAAAGGTTGCTGGAATGGAAACGTGCGCTCATGCCCACCCACATGCACCATCCCTTCATCTTTCGCTTCTCGACTTCTGTTGCATGACCTCACGATGAGCCTTTCCCCTCCACTTACGAATGAACTCCTACGGAGTATCAACATATTCGCCTCTGTCCAAGGTAGGTCCAACTGTCGTTCCCGGGGATTTCTAACCAAACGCCACTGTCAATAGTTGCCGTCACAACCGCTGCTTTGTATGATCATGGCAAGTCACCCCTAATACGCTGACGTCTAAGCATTTCTAACTTCTTCCCTGTATGCAGCTCTTGCTCTTTCTCGTGAGGTGAGTGCCCCGATTTAGTTGACACCGAAACATCCCTGATAGCCAATGGTGTAGGTGGAGCTCATATGGGTATGGTACTTGATGGCTCCATGCACACACGCTGAGTATCTGTTGCTGTAGATGAGACCATGGACACTTGTAACGGCGTTGTATGCTATTGTAAGCACACAGGAAGCCATTTCCAAGACCTCACCTCTGACTCGGATTCTCTCTCCAGGAACGATACTTGAGTGATGTTGTTCTCATGTAAATGTCATTGTTATCTTGTCTGAAACTTAAACTTAAACTGTGGATTGTTCAGAGTTGGCCTGTGCTGTAAGTTTTGCGTTCGTTTTTGTGGTATTTCTGATCACTGGAATTCGACAGTGTGTTTTTCGGTATCTACATCATCAGAAGTAAGCACCGGATCTTTCCGAACAGCGCCGTCACGTTGTATTGAATAATTTTCAGGAGTACGTGGGCGCCTTTATGTACAGGATAGCACCTAACCTGCATGGAATTTTTTTTTTCTTCGGTTAGATGTACGTATTGTTGATCGGCTTAACCCTTCGTTTACATTGACTGTTGGACTAGGTACAAGATTGTTCGAGTTCCGTGCATGGGGAGCACTAGGATACGCATGGGCTACACAAGGTTCCCCAGTTCCTCGCTAACAGAATGTGCGTGTAACTGACTTTTTTCTCAGCCACCATGCAGCTCCGCATATATGCAATGTACAGACGATCGAGAGCGATCTTGATCCTTTTGCTCACAATGTTTATTTGCGAAATCGCTGCGATCGCGTTCATCATCTTTCGGGAGATCGGGCCTAATAGCCACCTCCAAGGTCTGTCGGATCTTTGTCGATCCGCTCGCATTGCTCAGCGTCGGTGCCTTCCAGCCGCCACCGAATTCGCCTTTGGGGGCCACACTTGCGTCTTCTCTGGCATCAATCGTAGTTTCGTGTACATCTTCATCCCTTTTGTCATCTTCGAGTTCTTCCTCTTCCTCTTGGCGGCCCGCACGTTCGTCGAGAACATGAAGCGCAACAGGGTCACGTGCGAGGAAAAAGGGTTGGAGCTTAACACGTTCACGAACATCCTCGCTCGGGACAGTCTCTGCTACTTCTTCGTGTCCGTTTTCGTTCCTCTGCTCGCTCGGGGCCGACCGATCGACTGACCGTTCCGCTCCGTCTCCTCTTCCTTTTTCAGGAATATGCTCGCCTCCTCGGTCGTCACGGGGATCTGGCTGACCGTCAACGTACGTCGTCGCATCATCTGTCGTCTTCGGTTCTCCACGCGCTGATGCTGACTTGATTGGCCCCGGTCTATGCGCGTATGCGCCCTCGTCGCGTCTGCCGCCTTTTACGCTGTGCCTCGTGCCTTTCTTTTTTTTTTTTTTTATTTTTTATTTTTATTTTTAATAGCCGTTCTATGCAAACGTGTGCATCCCGCTCGTCATGCTCCTCGAAGTACTTGTCGGCACGAGACTTATCCTCGGTTTCCGGGAGCGGTACACGCGCACGGACACAGACCCCGTCGTCTCAGGCAAACACAGCTCCTTACATTTCAGAGAAGACACCG
>JBBPRP010000796.1:0-10552 GCA_038093135.1 Leccinum longicurvipes
CAAGTCGTGTATGCACAAGGTTCAAATCTCACCTGGACAAAACGTGGAGCCAAACAGGTGACAACAATCAGCGAGGACGAGAAGCGTGCATTCACAGCAGTCGTCTCAGTATCATGCTCGGGGGAATTGTTGCCCCTACAGCTAATTTATCAGGGCACAACCACGAAATCATGTCCTTGAGTTACAGCAGCATGCTACAACGAATGCATCAGCCATGGCTTCCTGTTTGAATATTCAAAAACAGACACTTACTGGTCCACACAAGAGACCATGCAGTCCCTCGTCGACAATCTCATTGCACCCTACTTTGATGCCAAAAAGAAAGCTCTAGGACTTCCTCCGTCACAAAAAGTGATCTGGCAAATTGACATTTGGTCAGTACACTGCTCCCAGAAGTTCCAGTCATGGATAAAAAAATCCCACCCTTCCATCATTGTCCAATTTGTACCGGGAGGTTGCACAGGAGTCTTGCAGCCTTGTGACGTAGGGATTCAGCAAGTTTTCAAGCACACATTGAAACAATCTTATCATGAGGACATTGTCAAGATGATGACAGCGCAGATTGAGAGTGGAGCAACAGAGTTGGTCTTTGACAAGCAGCACGGACTGCTGCAGGACTTGAGTGTGAAATGGATTTGGGATGCATACAAGGCTGTGAACAAACCAGATATTGTCAACAAGGTAGGGAATGGTCACAAAATGCAATATCAATGTTTACCGAGTCTATTTGTTGCAGGCCTTTGAGTTGGCGGGTGTGCATGGGCTCAACCTTTCATACAGAAGCTTGACATCCTATGCTACCCGAGACATGTTGCATCAGTTGAAGAGTACGAATGTTGATTTCTGGAAAGAACTTGAGGAAGGACGACAAAACACACTGGCAAACCAGGAAGCAGCTGCCCTCAAGGATCAGAACAACGCTCCAGGAGTTGAAACACTGGTGGATGACAACAGTGCTGTTCCGATCCATCAAGTTGCAGCCGAGATCTTGTCGGCCTGTGGTGATTCCACTGTCACAGAGGCTGTTGCGAACCATTCTGATGGTCTTGTGGCTACTGGGGAGGCCGAGTTATTGGAATTCAGTGGAGGGGAGGTGATTGCAAGAGATGTTGAAGACCTAGGGCATGGGAAGCGCAAATGCAAGGTGAACACACTTTATTCCCACCATTTTTGGTTGAGTCATGATGACTCGGAGTGATCAATCAATCAATTTGCACTAAGTGTCAGTATCAGAAAGGTTTAGTAGTTACATCTGCAACACAACCGAGTCGTAGAGACTCTAATCACTCTACACTCTGATTGGCTGGTCGAGCATGTCTTCCTAGAACTCAGCTAAAATATCGTATTTCCTTTCTTGTAGTTATTAATTAATTAATTAATTACTTAACTATTTATATTTACACTCGCAGAAACAATTCGTCAGTCAGGCCTGTGACGCATGACCAACAAAAAAATTTCGTCATTCTGGGGCCGGTGTGACGCATGACAGACGAATCGATCAATTTAGTACAGTAGTCTTGGAGCAGTATGTTGGTGTGTTGGCTTGCTGGGAAGAAAGATATGCATAGGACTGTTCATGGTATGGTGTAGGGGGTATTAAAGGACCGAACATGGTCCATCAGGTATCAGATATTATACTATGGTAGAACCATCTGGCAGCATGTCGAGAGGATTGATGTCAGTGTCGGGCTCGGGGACACTTAGCAAATATTATGCAAGTTTACTTTTTAGGATATCAGTCCAGTAGTGTTACATTCTCATCCGAAAGAGGCAAGGTTAGCCAAATTTGGTTTGAAAAGCGTGACATTTGTGACTCGATGCAAGAGTCCTCAGGTAAAAGTCCCCAGACGTTCTATAGCGCGGAAAATCCCGACACTAGTAAGCGCTTTCCTAGAACGGCTCGAGACTACTCGGAGTCAATTGCACAGAACACAACTTTACGAGATCTACATAAAAGACTAGAAATGAGGTCAACTCCCCCTGGCAGTCGCACATTCAAAAGGAAGAACCGTTCGCATTTATTCCATCATGAATCCCCACTTCACCAACTTTCTTCAACGATTTTACCATTCCCAGCAGATCCAACCAGACCCCATGCAACAGCAGCCCTCAGCTTCTGATATCACAACCGAGCTAGGGGACTTGCGGAAGTTTTCGCTGAATTCCGTATGCATCTTCTTCCTATGTCCCTTGATTGAGATGTCTCATATTCCAACATTGGCAGCTCATGGCGCTCCTTGCGTGAGCCGCCCCCTTGCACTTCTTCGTACCATTATCACATTGATCTCCTCTCCTCTCAACATCTTCCCCGCACCCAAAGCGTTACAACCAGCGGTGCTCACACTCCTGCTCTATACCAATATACTCGTTTCCTCTACGTAAGTGTTCCTTCTACTCACATTCCCTCTACCTGTCTTAGTAATTGGTTGTGTTTCCATAAGAATTATTTGACGCTGTCGAGAGTCCTCCATGTTATACCCCTTCTGGTTGTATCGTGTGTGGCTTGTGTCCAGCTATTCTCTGTCGTGCAATCGCCTGCCCTTGCAGTAGTTGCTCTCTTCCTGGGTACCTTACCACTGGTCACTGTGGCCATTCGCTCCGGAGGGCAGTTTATGGGCATCATCACCGAAGCCTCTGCGCCGACGCTGCCTATGCGGATGCCCTACGTGGTAATGCAGCGGGCATTGGGTTCCGCTGAAAGTGGATAAACGAATGGAATCTAACTCAGATCGATCAATCTTGGGTATCTGTAACAAAGAGGATATATAGCGACATCTAGTAATGACTTACCACGAAGGTAGAGATGATCTAGAGATTAAGTATCGTACCTGGTATACCCCTCTACATTAGCTAGTAATAGAGCTCGGATTGAGTATGTTCCATTCTCTTTTGAGACGACCTCGAGATGTAGCAGCGGGATTTGAATGCATAGCTGAACCGGTCTGATCTGGAAACAGATCCGAAAGTGCATCAAGCTACCACTGGCAACCCCGCTGAGGAGACCCATCGTACGCGTGATTGATCAAACATAACGAAAACGTCCTCACCTCCGTCCCATTGACAGTGACTCGACGATTGTCTCGAGAGCCACGATTGAATTTTTCTTCGAGTTCTAGCCACCGGGCCGAGTCATAACGCGTTCTGCAAGATCTAGTTTGCATCTGCAGTAGAGATTGGCGTAAAAGCAGTTGGGTAATCTCATACTAGTCCACAATTCTTACATCGTTGAAGAATTTCGTACATGTATATTTGGCCAACCGCGCCCTACAGATAACATGCTAGAAGCCATCAGATTCGACGGATGATGTACGATTAGATCTAACCTCTGTACTTCCGGCCGCGATGACTAGCGTTGGCTTTTTGCAATCATGTTTGAGTGAACTTAGGACTTGTTAGACGATCTAAGTGCAGAGAAGCACGTTGAAATTGGTGGAATTTTACATGTTCCTTCGTGTTCCAAGACCAGTAATCAATGGTTACCATCGAAAATGAATCCATGAGAGAATATTGGCGGCAAAACGTATTGCGTTTGAATGTCAACCGAATAACCATAATATGAAAGCGACCAAATACAAATCCGGGGTGAGCGCCGTAACCCTGTGGTCATAAAGAGTATTTGTATACTTCAAAAGTTTGTTGCACTCTCCTCACCACTAGAGCTCTTCTAGCGTTGCACGTAGAGATGGGAAGAATGATCGAGCAATGCTGCGCATACCGCGGTGTATTCGAATGCGTGAATAACAGTTATCAGAAATACGGTGATCAGGTCGAACATAGTTATTAAACAGCGCCAATGATTTATGTTCCAGGCGTAAACCACAAGTTTAAATGCAGGGTAATACCATCTAGAAAGCATGTCAGTACAGGGATCCACGGCAACTGAGAAAAAAAAAAATCAGAGAACCGAGAATCGACAGCAGAAAACATCCAGAGGAAGTTTCTTTCAGACGGCACTTCCTATTGCATTCGGTTGAAAATCATCGTAGAAAAGATGTAACATGAAAGCGAATGGAAAGCAGTTCAGGATGCTCACCTCAGGTGCAGTATGGTATTGCGTATCTGCAAAGCGGAGTGCGAGGGTGTTGGTGTCAATTTAAATCTCCGACTAAAATAAGCCAGAAAAGAAAACCTTGTTGCTCATCGCGATTTCAGCATTCTCACGACAGCCGACGGCCTCAGGGGATAACAAGATAACAAAAACCTCGCACAAGTCCGCTGCCAAGTTCTCTAACGCATTTCTTGTGAGTTCTTTTCCTCCAGGATATTATGCGGTCGATATTTTGTCTTCAGTTATTTTTTTGGAAATTTTCTGTACCATAAACGCCCAGTTTGCTTGTTCGGATAGATTGATTTAGCTTGGATAAGTTTTTTTTCTCAATGCTCGTATTTCGTATATTCGAGTTTTTGTTAGTGATATTTCGTTCTCCATTCACCTTTCGAATATCGACGAATCGTACGCTGACATGAACGAAGGATCACGAACGACTAGCAATGGAAGGTGCTCTCCCAAGCGTGTCGACCGAACCTGGTCCTTCTATGGTCCAGCGTAGGTCTTTGCGCCCTTGCTCGCTAGACTTGTCCTAACCACCTTTCCCAGCCATTGATCCCAACGCGACACCCGCGAAACGCAGACCGGGAAGGCCGAAAGGCAGCGGAAAGAAACAGTCTTCAGAACAACACACCCCAGTTGTCGGAGAGAAGATAAAGCGGCCTGTCGGGCGCCCAAGAAAGGATGGCCTTCCAGCTGGCTCAGTCGGTACACGTCGATCAACGCAGTCACGTAAATCTTCTGGAAAGGCTCGCGCAGAATCTGGGCAGGCGCCTCCTGGAGTTCCTTTTCCTGGGGTAAGCACCGGCATTGTCGAGACTTTCTTCCTTTCTCAGCGTTTGTCCACAGGCATATTACCCTCAACACCCCGGGATTTCTAATTGGCAAAATGGCTTCTCTTCCTTGAACACCCAGGCTATCTCGGCACCACTGCCCATCGCCAACGGTACCGGTGGACCTCATCAACAATATCACCTTGATCCCCATCTCAACAGGGACGGATGGGGAGACCTGTTGCGGAGCAAGCCAGATGCATTCCTGCAGTCGTTGCTCGCAGCTTTGGCTGCCCCCAACCCGCCTCCAGGTGCAGGACCGACCGTTGAAGACGCCTTCAAGTCTCATCTCACTTCGTTAGCCCCATCGACCAATCAAGCTAAAGACACTCATTCTATACCCTCGTTATACTCGATTCTCAAAACATTCTGGCTGCCGTCCTCCCCGGCGTACCTGTCTCTTATCGCTTCGGGTCCCAACTCTCGCACCCTCTCCGAGCACAAGTTCTTTTATTGGGACCCGCTCCCGCTCGTGTTCAATGGTATCCCGTGTTCCACCTGTTCCTGCTTGCTCGCAAATCGTGGACGCATCAAATGTGGGCCGATTAAGGTCTACGATCTTGAAAAGCCTTTCTTTATTATTGGCTGCGAATATGTCTGCAAAAGCGCAAGCTGCATTGCGAACACGACGTCTGATGGCCGTAGATTTGCAAGCACTGACGCCTCCATCATGCAAGCCCTTCCGACGAGACTCAAGGAAGAGTTTCCTGCCAAGCTGCTCCAAGGTGACTCTGACATGGGCAGCGGAACAAGCGTCTGGAACTGGCATGCGATGGGGGTTTCAAAGTCTCTCTGGAACATGGTGAAAGGATGCTTAAAATCCGGGATGACCAAAGATGCCATCCTCAATGTTATCAACGCCATCCAGAACCCTCTCAAGGATGACAGGGAAAAGCAAGAGGAGGAGGAGGAGGAAGACGGCCCTAGCGAAGATGCCCAATGTATCTCTTCGGTCACCCAGCCTGATTCTGCGACGCTGCCTGCACCCCATGTGCGTATGTTATTTACCTCTGCTACGATATGCCTAACTTGCTTGGCATAATCAGAGCACTTCTGACGAGTACGACAACGCATGGAAGGCCAATAGCGCCGCGGCCGAAACGGGTCCAGGTCAGGCTGGTGCAGCATCGACATCTCAGCCACAACCACAGCCACAACCACAGCCACAACCACAGCCACAACCACAGGTCCATGCACAGGCGCAACCTACCTCTACGATGCCCGGCGTCAACAACGACGTTCCCGCTCCGTCTGCGGCTCCTGCTCAGCCGTCTTCTTATGCGTTTACCCAACCTGGGCCATACGTGAGCTATCCGTACCCTGGGTACGCCTACTTTCCCCAGCCCACGCCGGGCCAAAACATGCCGCCACATGTGCACACCGGAGCAGAACAAAGTGGGATGAAGAGACCGTTCGGGTATGGGGAGAATACATCCGAGGTCGCCATTCTAGAGCCCTCGCAAAAGCGCACGCGACATTGCTGCAAGTGCGGTTCGCAGGACTGCAAGGGTAAGGGTGGGCGCACGTTCTGCCTCAATGCGTGCCAGGATTGTGGCAAAATCGACTGTCGTGGTAGGAACAGTAGGCGGCCTGACAAGGTTTGCTCAGAAGCTTGGGTTTGAGAAAATTGGGCTCGAAAGTAAAACGAACAAAGGAAAAAGAGAAAAGAGAAAGAGAAAACCCAAACGGGTTGGGT
Source organism: Leccinum longicurvipes (assembly GCA_038093135.1). Taxonomy (NCBI): domain Eukaryota; kingdom Fungi; phylum Basidiomycota; class Agaricomycetes; order Boletales; family Boletaceae; genus Leccinum; species Leccinum longicurvipes. The sequence continues at coordinate 6,578 of JBBPRP010000796.1, forward strand.
TCATGATTAATGCCACTGAGTACGACTTTGTTTGGATTCAAGCTCGGAATTTGTTTGCCAAAAATGATTCACTGTAATACGGATTAGATGTGTCAATCTGTACGCCTGTATTTTGTCGTGTCGACAATTTTACGGTTTTGTGTTGGAGGTCCTACTCCAGGATATCGACACTAGTACTTGCTGGAGGGGTAGTGTGTCGGAGTTGGGAGCAGCAGTTCTGGTGCGCAAGTGCTCCAAGAACTTGCAAGAAGCAATAGCCATCCCCGTTGCGAACGCGATGGTTCCTTGCTCAGCTCAATCATCGATGACGATTGGAATGTAGAACGTCAGAACACCTCCTGCATCGGCTACATCACCGATGTACACATAGAGGATTGCGCAGTGATTCTGACATATGCCTGGATTATTCAATAGTGGAGACTCGCGAGCAGCGGAACCCAAGTGCCACGTACATGCGATGGTCGTGGTCGAGACGACATGGCTGCTGAGAAACTTGATGAAACTGCGAATGGACACGTGCACGGAGAACAACTTTTCTGGATCAGGATTGTCCACTTCAGGCTCTGGAGCGTTCTCGTCGGGAGCTTGTCCTAAAAGATCAGGATTAGAGCGTGGTGTTTGTGTAACAGAGTGAGCACATACTCATGGACGGGTTCGTGCACCCCACCCATTGCGTTTCGAGTTTGACGGTGTCAGTGCTGATTGCGACCTGAAGTCTGCCGCTGTTGTTGGCCCGAAGGGTCAATATATCCGAGAGAGGGCGCAGTCGCTCGACAATAGTGCGCATCTTTTGCAACTGAGGCAATAGAATGGTGACCTGATCGGAGGTTCGGCTCTTTCAATTCCTTGGCCTCAAACTACCGAGTCGAGGGGGAAACACACATCTGGTTCAGGGCACAGGGGCTCTCGCAGCTTATCGACTTCGGAGGGACGCATGACGTCGATTCGAACGTCGTGGGCCACGCGTACCTTTCGGCCTGAGCGCGATACGCCAAACATTTCGAAGCTGAGCACGGCTTGGTCGTTCTTCTTGGCTAGCTTCATGACGAGCTCGTCGGCGTCGTACGTGGGAAGGATCGCAGCAGCGACTGAAGAGGACGACGCCGAGGACGACGACGAGCGGAGGGCAGAGAGGAGAGCCTCCGTCGAAAGCGAGACTGTGATTTTGTTTTCCGCGTTGGACTGTATTCGGTAGTCGGTGAACAGCGATTCGACCTTGACTACGCTGGTTCTGGGGGTCAAGCGAGAATTCGTTTCGAACTGAAAAGCGAAGCTCACGACCAGACCTGGATGCCACCTTCGTTCGCATCGTCGTTACAGATGATGTGCATCTCGCCCTCTGTAAACTTGATGATGCATTTCTTTTGTAACTTTTCGATGGCCTGTATGATGCCTGTCAATGGTACAACTATAATGAATGCGAAACAGGAGTGTAAAATGCGCAGAGCTCACGAAAGAATATTGGAATGTTTTCTACTGTCGCTCTGAAACGCATTTCATGCAGTACTTGTTGGTCGGCGACTCGTCCACCACTTCGGGGCTTTCCGCTCGCCTTCCGGATTGGGACGCCCTTCGCGCCCGGATGATGGCATCGGTTCCGCGGGGATTCAAGTGACAAGTCGTTCAGGGTTGACCCAACATCGATTCTTCTCTCTCTCACCGTCAATCATGTCCAGAGAAATCATCAACATCCAGGCGATTATCTTCCCTTCCTACGTCACTCTTTGGTAACTGACTCTTTCTTTTCCCAATGACCAGGCTGGACAGGTGACCAAATTCGAAGCTCTGGTCGGAGAACCCTAATACCTGACCGTAAAATTACAGGCCGGAAATCAAGTCGGGGAGAGGTTCTGGAAGATGCTCCTTGCCGAGCACGGGCTGGACGACTCAGGGGTATGTTCCTGCGACCGTGTTTCGTCCACTTGGATAATGACTCGACTTCGTCGCGTTCCCACGCGGAATCAGATGTATGTGGGCACAGATCCTCTACAGATAGAGCGCGTAAGTATCTTGCCAAGATTTGGAAATAGGTGCTCATTTCCGTTGTTCAGGCCGGGGTATATTTCACGCCCGTCGATTCCAACGGCCCCACCAAGTACGTCCCCAGGAGCGTCCAGATCGATCTCGAGGCCGGTGTATGCAACCGCGTCAGTGTTTGTCATGCAGCCAGGATCGGACCAGACTCATGTAGCTACAGGTGAGATCAGGGCCACTTGGGAATCTTTTCCGCCCCGATACGTTTTTCACTGGTGAATCCGGGGCTGGCAATAACTGGGCAAAGGGATGTGAGTTACGGGACTGTTCTGACGTTGAATTACTGTCCATGCTTATTTTTCTCGTGAGGCAGTCTACACTGAAGGTGTGTGGCGTAAATTCTCGATCGAAGGCTTCAAATAAAGGAATTTAAAATTCAGGTGCCGAGCTTATTGATCCCATTCTTGACATCATAAGGAGACAGTCGGAGGCATGTGATGCCCTCCAAGGTTTTCAAATCATTCATTCCCTTGGTGGAGGCACAGGTGCTGGTCTTGGTTCTCTCCTGTTATCCAAGTTACGTGAGGTAAGCCCAGCCCACATTTTCGTTGCAGCTTGAGCTGATGGTCCGCAGGAATACCCCGATCGAATGCTTCAAACTTTTTCGGTTTTGCCCTCACCAAGCGTCAGTCCACCCGATCTGTGGTCCGATTCTATCTAACACCTTTCAGGTGTCAGAAACGGTCGTGGAAGTGAGTCGTTTTCCTTTTTTGATCTATTGGATTGTTGATTAGCAAACAGCCGTATAATGCACTACTCTCAATCCATCAACTTATCGACAATTGCGATCTGACTATCTGTATCGACAACGAGGCGTTGTGAGTACACTAAGCCAATATCGCTTTTCAAGTCATCGAGAGCAAGGGCAGGTATGATATCGCCGTTCGGACACTCCACATCAAGACTCCGAGCTTTGATGACCTCAATCAAGTAGGGTCTGGGCCTTCTGTGGTCGTCCACATTCTAATTGTACATGCAGCTCATCTCAAAAGTCATGTGCGGGGTTAGCACGAGTCTTCGGTTCCCTGGACAGTTGAACGGGTAGGTCCTTCTTCCCATCTGATTCCACAAAAGTGAATGCTGTTGTCAGTGACTTGCGGAAACTCGGCATGAACTTGATCCCTTTCCCTCGAGTAGGTGTCCAAAATAAAATAATCCTTTTGATTTTGACCCCGTGCCACAGCTTCATTTCCTCATGCCAAGCTTTGCACCGTTCTATGATCCGACGGCTAAAGCATTCCAGAAACTCTCCGTCCCCGAATTGACCTCATCGTAAGTTCCGCAGTATACAATCCACCTGCTTTTCTCATACTTTCTAGGCTCTTTGATCGCCGAAACCTCTTAGTGGCATGCGACCCCCGCTTTGGGTACGATTTCAACCAATTCTTTTTTGTAGAGTGTACGATGACCTCTTCGTAGACGATATCTTACTGCTGCATGTATTTTCCGAGGAAAAGTATCTTCCAATGAGGTAAGTGGATGTCCCCTGTTCATAGAAACCTGACTAACATTCACCCATCTTCAGGCAGAGGTACGTAGGAGATTATGTTGCTCGTGTCATCTACTGAGGTTGGTGGTAGACTTCCATTGCACAACTGCAACGCAAGAACTCCAACCTATTCGTTGAGTGGGTATCACTGTATTCTGTAAGGTCGCACAACCTGATCAGCACGATTTAGGTGGATTCCGGATAATGTGTCTGTGTCGTTGTGCTCGGTTCCTCCGGTCGGACAGCCACAGGTTTGTTTCTCTCCGATGATGCGTATGATGTTGCTGAAGTGCATAGGCCGGTGTCGCACTCGCGAACTCGACCTGCATGCAAGAGTTGTTTAATCGCAACCTCACCCAAGTCAGTGTTCCTTCTAATGCTCAATTGCTATATAATTGACTCTCCTCTCACAAGTTCGCTGTGATGTTTAAACGTCGGGCATTCCTCCACTG
>JBBPRP010000797.1:0-10523 GCA_038093135.1 Leccinum longicurvipes
TTCACATTCCATCCGGCGTACATACTATCCACCTCTTCAACGGAGGGCGTCGGTGGCGAAGTAAACTTTTGTGGGAACATGTTGACACATTGTCACGTCCCTCGTTAGGCCTTCTTTTGCGTTGTTGTTGATTCCATTCCTAGGCACACCAACTGGGTGCTCACGTTCCAGGATCTCATCCCCTCTGTTCCGTGGATGGTATTTTTGTTTTGCGATTAGATTCCCTTCGTAAATATCTAGGTGAATTACACGCCTTATTTTCGACCTTCCTACTAACTGCTGTATCCTAGCTTCATTCGCTACTGACTTGTCTGGAGAACAAGGCGGTCTTGTCTTCTACGTCGCAATTCCGGACTCGGCATTGACGCTTGCATCCCCTCTGCTCAGACAAATTTCTTCGGCGATGAAGAGACTGCAGAAAGTTCGTTCCGAATATCCTATCACTCTCCAATTCATACCAGAGCATCACATCACATCTCACGATTTGGTTACCACCGATTTCGAAAGGCTCAGCTTTTCAGTATATCAACGTGTACCTCAGCCAGTCGACCGTACCATGTCCCGCAGAATTTTCGACACAGGCAAAGAAACCCGTGCGTTCTTCCGGGAACCAGCATTTACGCTTGCACGACCACCCAAGCCTACTGTGCATTTCAGTTTGGGTCCAGCTCGTACATTGGACGTGCTGGACCGACATACCTTTCTTCATATCGGTTATAGATTCTCGTCGTGTAAGAAATGGCTCTTGGCCGCATGCGTCGATCAGCGCGGCGAATCTTATGACCTCGGGAGCTGGTTAACTCAGGACGAGGTTGAAACGTCGGCCACCCTGCAGATCTGGAACTTTGTGCTGCAAGCTGCTCGAAGAACTAACATCGAGTGGCGTTTGGTTATATCTAAACTCGGATTCATGTCCCCCGCGGAGCTTGACGGTTCGTTTTTCGTCCACGTCTGCCGAAAGATTTTTTTTTTAAATTTCAATTGTCCCTTTTTTCACTAGCTTGGATTCACCACTTGTCAGCCGTATCATCACTTTGCCGCGATCTCGCCCCTTTCCACGTCACTATTCTCTCCGTTGACCAGAACATCTCTTGGTCGTTCCCGCATTTATCCCAGCCTGGAACTGGTCCACCCACACCCTCACGACTACGGACCCCAAGCAAAGATTCGTCCAAGTCGATGTATATGGATGTAACCACTGCCACAACCTACGCAATCTACCCTACCACCCGAATCCCCTTATCCTCTCCGCCAGCTTATCCTTGGGCCGATTGCTCCTTTGTGCCCGATGACGAAGGTGCTACCGTCGGCGAAACGTGTCCCATACTTCCCGCCCGTTCAACCATTCTTCTCTATGTCCCCCTCAAGCGCGCGGGTCCTTCGTGTTCGACCCTTTACATTCACTTCCTTCATAACTATAAGTCTCCAGGATCTTCGCTGGATATTCCAGACGATGCCACTGCCCAGGAAATCACGCGGAACTACTACGAACTTGCGGTCCTCGCAAGTTTACAGGGGCCTTTTGGATACCCCACCCTTCCATTGCATCTGTCCGCACTCGAGTCGATGCAAGATGCCCTCAGACAAGAAACCGAATAGTCGATTCTTGGATTTCCGTATTCCCCCCGCTTTGTTAGATGCCTATATTGTTTACTTGCATGGTAGTCTCTCGTTCTTGCATTATTTGTTGTATCCCTACCCATCGTATCATCGCATCTCTTATCTTTTGTTATGTGTCGCCCACCGCCGAATGTAATCACAACTCGAAGCTTATGAAATAACCATTCTTGGAGTACCGTAGATCCTACTACTGTGTCTTCTTCTCTTGCGCGCTAAAGTCCTTTGGCGCCTCGGATCGCAAGGTTGATTGTATGCTGGCGAGTGCACTGATTCCGAGCATGACGATCGGTACGAGAATGAAAAACGCAACGAGGAGCGAAGTGATGAGAGCCGGCGTGAGGAGTTGGTAATTATGAAGGATGCCCCCTTGGGTCGACCTGGCGGCGGTGGCGGTGGCGGACACGTTGGACAAACCCACCACCGTGTCGGGCGGGGAGTCGAACTCTGAAAGCGGGGGAAGCTGGCGGCGCTCCAGCGGGATATGCGAACCAGTGTAGATGACCAAGTAGTTCGAAGCAAAAGCAGCGATCCTGTCCAACTCTATCGAGAGAAGCCGTTCTGAGGATGTCCATGAATGACTAATGAGGGACGGAGGGACGACGAGTACGACGAGTACGCACCGTGCTCGGCCATCACGACCTTCCTGTACCTTGGAGACCCTTCGACGGGAGGCATCGAGATGGCAAGGACGTACTTCTTCTCGTCTGCTCCGAGGAGCCACTCCTCCCCTGAGCCTGGGACGACGTCGACGGCGACTGAGCCGCAGCGGTCTGCGAAGAGCGCGGCCGCCTCGGGCGTAGAGCTACCAGACCCTGCACGGCGTTCGACGTGCGGCAGCTGGCGCGAGCTCGGTGCGTCTTTGATCAAGGATGCGAGCCGACACGAGGGTTCGAGCGTCCGTAGGTCGGAGCTGTGTAGCTACGTCTCTCGTTAGTTGTGTACTTCTTCTAAATTGCGCTTGGCCCAAAGCATGCGAGAGCGACCTACTCCGGGATGGTCTACCACGACGACGGCGTCGAACGAGCAGACGTCTCCGTTCGAAGCGATGTCTTGCAGTAGTACGCCACGATCGGGACGCGAGCCAGGTGCGAGGCGGGTAAGTACATCCGAGCTGGTAGGACAGTTAGGAAACGGTTTTGAGCGGGAGAACACGGGGGGATACCTCTGAGAAGAAGAAGACCAAGCGACGAACGGTACGGTGTTCGAGAATGCGAAAACGCCAGAGAACGGCAACAGGGCAAATAGAGCAGCAGCGCGCCCAACCATCGTAGTCGGTCAACGAGTCTATACAGCTTATGTAAGCGCAAAGTTGCAAGTCAGTCGCGGTCGGCTAACGAACGACGGTCCTTGTCGACGCCATGGCCACGATACCTACACAGGCAAAATCAAAGCAACTCAGAGCCTGCTTGCTTTGTTCGATAGTCCAGCACCCGATGGACTTTAGAAAGAACGGCTGCCCAAACTGCGAGGAGATCATGCAAGTGCGTTGTTCCACCACACCGCTCGCTTTCCGTCTGACTGTCCCCCTCTCCCTAGATGAAAGGGACTCCAGACCGCATCACCGTCTGCACCACGACGTACTTTGACGGTATCATAGCTGTCATCGACCCTGAGTCCAGCTGGGTAGCACGCTGGCAGAGAACATGTACGTTCCAGCACATTCGTTTCCCTTACCTTCCCGTTCCGCCGTACGCTTATACATCCCCCCTTCCTGTCCGCCCGCACAGCCAAGTACGTGCGAGGCATGTACGCCGTGCGAGTCAAGGGACGCGTCCCTGAGGACGTGGAAGCTGAACTCGAGAGCCGGGGTATCAAATACCGACCGAGAGACCAGACGGATCAAGATTGAGAGGCACTGCACATGGTCGCATGCTTACACGCGGCGTCACCCTTCCCCGGTAAATCCACGACTCGACACTCGCCGGAGGCACATCTGACGTTCATGTAGACGAAAGGGGTACTCATCGATTCACACGTCACCAATTACCTTGCGTGTGATGCTTTGTATGCTTGTGAAGAAACGCACCATACATGGGGTCATTTTTGGTTGCTCGACGAGTTTCGTGTAGAACGCAATGTTTGCCGTATTGGTCCAGAGTCTTCATTAATCCATCCTGGTTGGCTTGTAATGACGAGCGAAAGTTTCGATCTGAATTTGGATGGTGTTGACCAAGTAGTACCTCGAACGCAAGATGAGATCTCAGATCCGGGGCTACAATATCAAGGTTCTGCCGTACATGGGATTCGTACGATCCAGCTGCAAAGTCAGCCTTGGATCCGACCTCGGGATCTGTGCTCCTGAACCTTGAGCTAGTTACAGGTTACGAGGACCCAGCGGCGCAAATTACCTATACCTGCGCCTTGGGTCCATCCGTCTCCCAGGTCCATAACCATGGCTACGTCCAGTGGCATGCACATGACCCACTCCACCACTGCATGCTCCAACCAACCGGGTTCCCACATCCGACTAACACCGTGGTATGAAATATTTAAATGTAGTGCTACGGTACTATCGGATACACTGACAACAAACGGGAATACAGCTGATTATACAAACGAGCAACTACTATTCACCGCGAGGTATCAAAGAGCGCGATGCTCATTGGTTATTACGAGTGAGCTATTTCTGCTTCTGGTTTGGGTATTACAAGGTCGGAATTATAGCAACTCGTGCAAAACTTGGTCGTAACGATGTGGTAGGTGAGCACTATAAAACGGACGCTGTTAAACAAAAATAAAACGGTTAGGGGAAAATTGACATACCTGAGCATATTCTTTGAAAACACGATTTGAGAAAAGACTTTCTCAGTATCCAGTACCTCGAACAGTCTGACTTTGGCCGCTTCCTTTTCAGACCCCGTAGGTATCAGTCTCTGCGAGTGGGGTAAATCCCCATCTCTGCGAGCCCAGAAGACGCGACCAGGGGGGAATAAATCTGAGGTTTGCATGTTGGCCTCAAGTGTTTTCCTTGTCGCCAAGAACTTATAGGAAAGAAACACCGCACGTGAGAAATCATATAAAAGAATTGAATGAGGGAGGAGGTGCTTACCCAGTGCATGTCCTCAGTGGAGCCTTCCCCGCTCTTCCATTGTCTCGTGCGATGCGTAACAACCGAGTATCCCTCCCGTCCTCCATTTTCGTTTGCCTCGCAGAGCCATAAAGCTGCATTACGAATATCACGTACAGAACCCAGAGACAGTCGAGATACAATATCATCCGAATTGATGAATGAGACGATCAACTTGGACGACAGGCGGCTCAAGTCCGCGTCAGTGAGACATCTAGGTGACAAAGCGGTAAGACGTCAAGTAGAAAACAGGCTAATAAATTAGACACACGGTGGTCCTATACAATACACAGACACCGGTCGATCAACGGGGAGTCCGCTTGATGTGACAGTAAGGCAGGTTGTTGAATCCGCCCACATCTTCAAAATTGAATGGGTGATTAAAAATCCCATGATCCGTGTCTACTTACCAAAGCCAAGAGGGCAGCTACGCCTGCTCCAAGAGAGTGTCCACAGAGGATCAGTTCTGGTCCGCGAGAACCAAAAAAAGTCAGAAATCCTGATACCAAAGAATGAACAGATCTACGAACCGTAATCTGGGTTCCGGTTCAACGCGTCCATCACGGCAAGATGTACAGGCTTCCCAACCGCGCCCATCACCCGCGCCATGCGAAGCATACCACCGTGCACATGATATCGTGAACGATGGGATGCTAACGAGAGTAATGAGGATCGCCGGCGTCTGTGACATCGCCCTGACTCCGGGAATGGTATCTTGCCATCGGTGGAGTGATCGTCTGCGGGAGTACTGGACGCAGGCTCGAATTCGACGGGTTCGCACGTCAAGTCAACTGCTAACTCGTTCAGAGACATTGTGCCTATTCTCATATGAATCGTCAAGTGCTCTTGTCACATCTGCCACTTGGAAGAGATGTACACACCACGAAGGACGAGGACGACTTGACGACGGTCATGATCGGTAAGTACCCAGAATCTAGGCATTTGGCGTTCAACGCCAATCACAGCAGTAGCACGCATACGGGCCATGTTTCGGGTGTTACCATGTACCGATCGTTCAAAAATTTCCTTGTCATGCTTGCCGAGCAAGACATCCCACCAGGAATACTCTGTGTTGTCCTCAGGTAAAGCTGCCGATGTGCCTTCCATTTCGGCTTCGGACTCGTTGATGGCCTTTTCCAGCTGGGCCTCCTCGGCCTCCTTCTCATTGGAATCTGTGGGAGGTTTGACACGAGCAGAGGGAGAGGCAACCAGGGGGGATATCCCGAAGAACAAGAGGCTAGCGCCACCATATCCTGCAAGGACCATTTTGGAAAAACGTCTCAGGTTCATCTTGACCTCCTCGGTTGATTTTGGGCAGTGTTCCGGTCGTGAATCCCTCAAGCGGGCCGAGGTTATAGATGATACAGAAATGCGGGAAAGTACACTTGAAGAACGTTGTCTTACAGGGGTAATTGTCGGTGCTTCACCGATATCAGCAGATATGAGTTGACCACGATGTCCTGGGAATATGAGGTCCGAGGTAACACGGATTCGGGACGGAACACGCTTTAATTGGGGACCAGTGGAATGACTATGCACCTCGACCTCGCGGAGGTAACGGGACCATCGTGATTCGTGATGTTCTTGACTGACACCCTGGAGGGCGACCCAGGCTATGAGAGCCCTTGCAACCTCTGTAATGCCATACTTTTTGATTGGTGTATTGTGCTTTGGGGTGGGGTTGTCCCACTCCCTCTTGACGAGATCAATGAAGGGGCCAAGCGAGAAGGATGCTTCGCTACTACCCGGGAATATAATAGAGAGGATATCGATGGAGCTATGGGCAGCGTGGAGAGAGGCAAAGGAGATGCACTCCCCCAGGTATATCGGCATAAGCGTGAGCGTTTCGGCAAAGTCGATGGCGCTCGACACGGCGCCTTCGACGACAGGGGCTGTGACCTGCTTTCTGCCGAGGATGGTATCATCGAAAGCGAGCGCCGTGGCGACGAGTGTAGTGAATGCGAGGTTGCGAACGAGGGAAAACTAGGGATGGTGCGTCAGTAGAGGAGGATATGAGTGAGGGAGCGAGTACCCCGAGTCTTGTTGTCTCCTTTACAGCGGAGAAGGTGAGGGCAGACACGGCGGATGCGACGTCGATTCCACGTCTACCGTATCTCTCCCAGTCGCAATACATTGCGGGGTAACGCAACAAGTTGTTCGGAGCCGACCCGATTTAGCCGACCCAGTGAGGGGCGCGTGATTATGTCAATCCAAATAAAATAAAATAAAATAATTATTATCTACTGTTTGATGACGCCAATTATGTCTTGCAGACGCTGGCTTGCAGGCCCGGCCGTTGCACGCCGCGCCCTTCCTCCCGCCCCGCTCCGTCTGCGCACACTCGCGACCGCCGCCCCCATCGATGGCGAGCTCAAGCCTTCGAATTACGGCCAACCGCTCTTCCAGTCCCACCCCCACCTCCGTGAGCATATCCCACCGTCCCACGTCGCACACCCTGAGCTTTTGCAGTGAGGCCCCACGAGTTGACACCCGGAATACCCAACGAGGAGTACGAGCAGCGACGCAGACGGCTTATGCAGAGCCTGCCGAATGATTCCATCGTGGTCTCGGTCGCAGCACCAATCAAGTACATGAGCGGAAGTACGTAGAGCTACCTCCGTCACCCCCTTTCCTTCTCATATCTTCTCAAGATATATTGTAGGTCACCCTTGCCACTCTGCTCGCCTTCTCTCTTGAGCATCCCACAGCTACAAGTTCCGTCAGGCATCCGACTTTTGGTACCTCACCGGCTTCGAAGAGCCAGAAGCAGCCGTCATCCTAGGTGACCTTGCTAGATGACTCGCATGAACATTGTTCTGAAACAGATGACCAGAGAAGACTTCCACTTCGCGTGGCTACCGAATGACCCTGTTCTCCGGCGGCAAGGACTCGCTCAAAGAGAAATGGGAAGGCGCCAGGTACTTAATGCGCTGGCACTTGCTATTGGTCGACTCGTTAACAAACCCTGTTTCCCAGGACAAGCTTCGACGATGCCTTGAGCATATTCAAAGCAGACGACGCTAGGTCTATACAGAATTTCCCTAGTCAACTAAAGTCGTTAGCTAGCCTCTACTCCAACATTTATATTGACTTACCCATCTCGAAGCGGTCACCGCGGACCGCCAAGTCCCTATTGCGATATCTTTCTCCTCCCCTGCAACCCAAATCAGAATACGAGACAGTCGTGGAATCTTTGTCAGCTTCACGGAGACATGACTTAGCACCCCATATTGCTAAAATGCGAGTCATCAAGAGCGAGCGGGAACAGCATGTCATGCGTGCGGCCGCCGATATCAGCGGACGTTCTCTCGCCAAGGTCAACTAGCTCTCCATTCCGAAATTCCTGTATATTTGATTAAGAGTATCCTTTGCAGTCCATGCGTTTCACCCACCCTGGCATGTCCGAAAGTGCAATAGCGGCTCATTTTGAATATCTCTGCACCCTTGCCGGATCACAACGATTAGCATACGTACCTGTTGTTGCATCAGGGTATCCGTTGAATTTTCCCTTTTGCGAATGCCGAGCTGATCCTCTTTCTAGACCCAATGCACTTATAATACATTATACCTCTAACAATCAAGTCGTTCAGGATGGTGAGATGATCCTCATGGACGCAGGATGCGAATACAAGTTAGTATACTGTTTTCGATCACCCCGCCCGCCATGCTGAGCTGCCGATCCCAGTGGTTACGCCTCAGATATCAGTCAGATTCCGTCCTTGACATATCTGCATCGCTCTGACCGTCTACGGTTTTAGCGCGCACCTATCCTGCTTCTGGAACATTTAGTGCACCGCAGAAAGATCTCTACACCGCTGTCCTAAATGTCCAGAAGGCTCTCATATGCCTATGTACAGAGTCTGCTGAGCTCACTCTACACCAACTCCATCACAGGTCATGTGAGCTTTTGCGAAACGAATTAAACCAGATCGGGTTTACCCTGCGCACCGGAGATTTGGAAAGGATATTGTATCCGCATTTCCTGAGCCATCCGATCGGTATAGGTTAGTCTTTTTTTCTCCATTTGTCCTGTTGGGCGCGGAGCATGCAAGGGTCGACGGGAGTTTACAAGATGAAACTTAGACTTGCATGAGTCTGCACACCTTGGTCGCGGTGATCGGTAGGTTTTAATCTCTCTCGGTGGCGTGTCAGGATTGTCCGTTGAACAAAAGAACCTGCATGCTAGGTTGAAAAGCGGGATGGTAATCACCGTGGAACCAGGTACTGCATATTGATCCGTTCGGCGCTTATCATGCCCTTGTTTATGATGTTTATTTCCTCTAGGTATTTACGTACCCCCAGTGCCCCAATTTCCAAAGGCGTTCCACAATATGGGCATCCGAATCGAGGTTCGTAGCTTTGTCTTGTTTACTTTCTGACATCATGTTCCGTGCTCATATTCTTGTAGGACGAGGTCCTTGTCGGCAAGGACCATCCAGTGGTCCTGAGTGTCACCGCTCCGAAAGAGGTGCGTTCCTTTACTTCACCGTCATTGTGATCGGGATTAAAGTTATCTGTCACCGTTTAGATCGTAGACGTGGAAGGAGCGTGTCAAGGACAATTGGGACTGGAACCCTTCTAGTATCTCGTGACATAATATATCCCATCTTGTTTAACCCACGCACCCCTCTTCGAGCCTGTTCCTCAATCGGTGTTCCCCAAGGCCCTGAGAACCTGTTCCCGCCTCAACCACTTTTCCTCGGGCGTAAAATACCAGCTAAGGAACGCAAAGATGGAGATGGCTCCGAAGATGACGACAGCCTCCACAGCACCACATCAGGACCAAAGAAGCACCGAACGGGATGATGACTCACGAAATTGAATGTCTGCGCAGTGACCGGGAAGTAAAATGGAGAGATATCGACCTTGTGGTGCCAAGATCAGTCAATTACGTGTAACCATCATCACCGCAAGCGAGTGCTTACAGCAAAAATGAGACCGTTGAAGACCGCAGCACAAACATAGAACGGTTTCGCGTATCTGCCGAGTCTGAATCGCGAAGACTGGAATTGGTCGGGGGTCATGACGAGTCGCAGGAGGGCGATGAGTCCATACGCCGCGATCGTTGGAACGGCGCCGGCCGAGACTAACGACGTGAACGCAACTTGACTGGGTAGGATCGTGCACAGGATGACTGCGGCGAAGACGAAGATGACGGTGACCGCGTTGCGGGGCTGTCCCTGCACGTCAACTTGTCCAATCCATCCAGACAAGGGAAGTACGCCGTCACGAGCGACGGCGAACACCAGACGTGACGAAGCGACGATCGATACCGTTGTGTTCTGTCGGGAAAAAAAGACACCTTAGTGAGAACGCAAGCTACATTGTAGACCCTTTCACACCATTATAAGACCGAGGACGGCCAGCGCTGTCATGAAAATACTGGCATTCTTGCCCAGAGCAAGGGCATAGATCTGGACGAACGGCTGTGGCGCGTTGAGAGAAAATATAGTATTGAGATCTGGTGTGCAGAACAAGAAAAGGATGGTAGTTATGAATCCGAGCACCCCCGTTGCAATGGCGCTCGATAAGATGCCTTTGGCTGCAATGACACTAGGGAAAGAAAATCCAGCAAAGCCAGGACGTGTTAATACAGAAATATATACCTAGCATTTTTCGTTTCCTCGGCGATGTGGCCCGACGCGTCGAATCCGGTCAAAGTTCCGGCAGTGAAGAGGCTACCAATCGATCGTGATAAATCCTTCGAATGGGTGGGAAGAAATAACAAGTGCGCACAAAGACAAGATCCAGTTCCATCCAGGAGAAGCCCCGGTCCCGTTGTCTAGTTCGAGTGTGGGTTAGTGAGGAGGATGTGTTCTACTTGATCCAGACGCAC
>JBBPRP010000798.1:0-10515 GCA_038093135.1 Leccinum longicurvipes
GGCTCTGTCTGAATCGCGCGTCCTGGTTTATATAAATCGCACAAATTTTTTTGTATCGCGCACATCCGCGGGAATTATGTGTGGGAATTATTTGGGGTTTGCAGCGCCATAGTTGTGATCTCAAGACAGTGGATACAACAGTAAGCCCACACGAGGACTTTGAGGACTGTTGGGAACACGCGAATGGCGGATCACACATGATTGCAAGAGATAGTCTCTGAAGCGGGGGAGATGTTTGAATGATTCTAAGTACTTACATGTGCCTTTGCAGGAATCGCTATGTCCCTGGTGTGACTGCCAGCGTTCAGTGACAGTGATCTGTCAATGCCAAATTAAAGATGACACGGTGGATACACTGCCTGGGTCAGGTACTTACTCGTGCCTCCGTAACCCAACCGACGTCGACCCTAGTATGTAGCTGCACCGCCGGTATTGTAACTGGCAAACTGACAGGGTTACGGGGAACTATGGAATGAGTGAGAATTGGAGAACGCGTGTCAGGTCCAGGGTCAGCGCTGTAACTGAAGTCGGTTGTGATTGAGTGATCGTAACAGTTGCACTGGCAGAAAGTCATATTCATGGTGGCCACGAGGCTGCAGCCTGGAACCCTTGAAGTTGAAAGTGGTACTACTAAGAATTAGTGCCGCAAGTCGCAACTTATTGTCGGACGAAGTTACGGCAGGCGGGCTACGCGAAGAGACATGTCTAATAGAATATGCAAATGTACTAGCTGAGCTGCTGAGCGCTGCAGTGAGGTTCCTAGTACATTAGACTATCAACAGTTAGCTGCTCTATGCTCACTCGACAGCCCAACGGATGCAGAGCTCGCGAAATGATAGAAACCTCGTCTAATACTGTAACTCACTAGAAGATCGTAGGCGGAGATTTTGCGGCTTCGAGCAATTTTTTGGTTTGACCGCCGGACCGAGAAGCTGATTCTAAGCGATCGACCTCGGCTCTCATCGCAAGCGACAACAAAGTCAGTGTGATGCGTGACACGTGACATCGCCAAGAAAGCCGTGATCGATTGATCGGACAGGGAAACTTGTCCGTGAGTGCCAAACTCGACGGTAAAAGTTTCCATCCCAAGCGACGCCGCCGCCGTCGATTGGTTGACCAGACTTGTCCACCCATTACTATGACAATTATACCGACCAGCCGCTTCATAACATAACCAAGTGTGGCGTGTTCAAGTCAACATTGACACCACCGGCAAGTCCCGGTCAGCGCTCAGATCGCTTAGTTAGTAGGTTTATTTTCATTACGTTCCTATCGCTCCTTCGGGGCATTGCATTGCCGTCACCATTTATTTGCTCCGTAATTCAATTCGGCAGCTTTGTTGTTCGAATAGATAAAAGGCCCAGCGGATGCCCTTGTTGGCATCTATCGCCTTTTCTTTTTTTCTTCCTCTAATCTACCACCCACTTCCACTTCCAAATCACCGTCATGGCCGACGTCGAGAAAGCCCACACTTCTCAAACCCAGTTCATCTCCAACTATGAACGACCTGCGCCACGCACAGTCAAGGTTGCCAACCCCGCCGCGCTGTAGGTTCCGCCCACTTATCTGCGCCTCCGATATCACTCACCATTTACTCCAACCTTAGTGGTCTATTTTCGTTCGCATCAACCACATTCATTCTTTCTCTGTATAATGTAAATGCAAGAGGCATCCACACTCCCAACGTGGTTGTTGGCATGGCCTGTTTCTCTGGCGGTCTTGCCCAATTCCTGGCCGGAATGTGGGAGTTTCCCCGCGGTAACACGTTTGGAGCAACCGGTGCGTTTACCTTCGATACTCCGCCATTTTCCCTTTTCCTCGAGCCGGTCTGTTCTTCTATCGTACAATAATATGTATTATGCCTGTGCCCATTTTTATTGTTATTCGTTCGATTTTGGATGTAAACTTATTTGGCTAACAATTGCGCAGCATTCACTTCTTATGGTGCCTTCTGGATGTCGTACGCCACCATCTTGATCCCCGGGTCCGGCATTCTCAGCGCGTACACATCTTCGGATGAGCTCTCACAGGCACTTGGCATATACCTGATCACATGGTTCATTCTGACCTTCATGTTCCTGTGAGTATTTTCAATGAATCCAGCGGAGCGCATGGTTTAAACTTTCACTAGCATCGGATCTCTGCGTCGCAATGTTGGCCTCATCTCGCTGTTCACTTCTCTTTGTGTCACTTTCCTGCTCCTTGCCATCGGTGCTTGGTCTGGATCAGTTACATTGACTAAGGCTGGTGGGGCGTTTGGTATCGTCACAGCCTGGATCGCATACTACTGCGGTCTCAGTGATTTGCTTGTCAAGGGCGAGAGTTGGTTCTCACTCCCTTTGGGCAATATACCGCAGGAGCGTGCATAGTAGACTCGATCGACGGTGTAGAGCGGCTCTTGTTTGCGGTCTGATAAACGGTTGGATATCTGGATGACGTATCAATCGGACCCATCAGTCGGTATTCTTTGTATAGCAGTACCGGGGCATGGTTATCCACTTCTATTTAAAACGTGATACCAGTACCTAGTCATTGATTCCCCATCCTCTTGATATCTTGTTCAGGTTCTTTGTAATGTCTCGCAGCTTGAGAACTCGCAGTATCGCTGTTCGCTTCCATGAAGAAGGCACGTGTGATCTGATTGAATCTTCGATGCAGGGAATGTAATTATATACACAATACTCTTGGCAGTCTCATGGTTGTAGGTTGGGTGGACATAGTTGCGTCATAATTCACGTACTTATTGGCTGCGTACGATCATGGAAGTGAAACAATGTGCGTAACACGGGCGGCGATAGAAGTCATGGGTAACAACTGTAAATAGTTTGATTGATTACGTACCTTCAAGTTGGAGCTCCACAATTTGAAGTCAATGTGATCAATGTGAGCGGCCATCTGTCCCCATCCAGTGCGGAACTTCTGGTGAACAGCTGGGAAGAGAAGTTGAAGCGGTAGCGCTGGCTGACCAAAATTCGCACTGTGCCCTATCGTACGAAGTATTTCAGTAAGCTAGGATATATTCAGGCGGAACGTCGCACGGGGTTTGCACGTGCAAGGAACTCGGGTGGAACTTCAGATTATCTTCCATCGTGCTCGTGTGGATTATAAGGAGTCATAGAGCATGCGCAGCTGTAGTCCCCTGTGCGGTATTCAGTGAAGCACAGATCTCGCTTACCTCTTCACTCGTGATTAAACCTCTCCTTGTCGGTGAAGACATCCGTGCGGTAGAAAATATGAACTCGCTGCTGACTTGATCGAGCGATGTGACTCCTTCACAGTCAGTAATGTAGGGACATTCACCCTTTGTTACGACAGGCCGATCATCGTTCCAGGATGCAGCATACCGCTAGAAAGCGAGCGACTAAGTGCTTGCGACTCTGGTGCATAATGATATGAAGTTAGCGGGTTTGCAACCGGCACAGGCCGAAACTCCGCCAAGCCTGCCTTTTGTGCGCACTTGCGCTGATTGTCTGGGTGAATCAGTCCGAGCGCATCAGTTTTTTTTTCTTTGTTGCCATCATGTCTTCCAACCTGCCCATCGCTCATGGCGATATAACCGCACCAACCCCACAGAACACTCCCTTGAACCAAGCCCCGATTGCACAGGGCTTGTCGCGCCCTACTGTCCCCGACATCTCTGAAGATAATGAACTAGAGGATGACGGCGAGGGTGACCTTCCTCCTGATGCACAGTCCGCAATGCTTGGATTGGTTCAGGGTCGTCTAGCTGGTCTCGTTGGAAAGAGTTCGGGTTATATCGAAGGTTTACCAGCCGATGTCAAAAAGAGCGTCGAGGCCTTGAAAGGGGTTCAGGTCAAGCAAAACGAACTTCAAAATCAATACAAACGCGAGTGCTTGGAACTCGAGAAAAAAGTACGCGATTGATTTTTTTTCCATCTCTTCTCGCGTCCGAGTCAAACCAATCGCTCATTCACATCGTCTTGTCTTGTTAGTACCTCGAACTTCAAAAGCCTCTTTACGAGCGACGGAACGCAATCATCTCTGGCTCATCGGCACCCACAGTGGAGGAGATCGATGCTGGCGTTCAGGCATCACTGAAGGATGATCCGAGCTACACGCCACTTGCAAAGGATGCTCCCACTGGCCCTTCCGCGATCCCGGAGTTTTGGCTCACAGCCCTCCGTAACCACATTGGCATATCAGACCTCATCACTGATCGCGACGCGGCTGCTCTCAAACATCTTGTTGACATTCGGCTCTCTTACCTTTCCAACGATGAACCCAAGCCAGGTTTCAAGATCAGCTTCCATTTTAGCCCCAACGAGTTCTTTGAGAATGAGGTATTGGACAAAACATACCTCTATCAGGAGGAGGTGGGATACGCCGGCGACTTTGTCTATGACCGTGCGATCGGCACCGAAATCAAGTGGAAGGAGGACAAGGACTTGACCAAGGAATTCGAGATTAAAAAACAACGGAATAAAAGTCGTGTCCTCCTCCTATCGGCTGACTCAACGTGCTGACGATCTAACTGATCAGATACTAACCGTACGCGTTTGGTCCGCAAAGCCAAACCGACTGATTCATTCTTCAATTTCTTCTCTCCTCCTGCCCCTCCCTCGGACGATGAGGACATCGAGGAGGAAGAGCTCGAGGAACTGGAAGAAAAGCTGGAGATGGACTATCAGATCGGCGAAGATCTGAAGGAGAAAGTGAGGATTCACCGTATTACTTGTTACCTGATAGCTCACATGGCACAGATCATTCCTCGTGCCATTGACTACTTCACTGGCAAAGCTCTCGAGTACGACATGCTGGACGATGATGACGATTTCGACGAGCTTGATGAGGATGATGACGACCAGTTCGATGACGATGTATGATTCTCTAACCGTGCAGTATTTGACCTGCAGACCTTAGCTCGCATCCCTTGCAGGACTCTGAATCCGACAACGAGCCCCCTGCAAGAAGGCGTGGTCCTCCAAAGGGTCGTGGGGGCTCTGGTGCAGGCACAGTAAACCCTGAAGAATGCAAAAACCAGTAGACCGGTGCAATCTGCCTCAGTAGGCGCAATACCACCTTTATGTCATGCCTGCGTGTACAACAATATCTTCTTCGTCCAAGTAAACTTCACCCTTATTCTGTCTCAAATTCCACGCTTCCCTACATCTTTCACTTGCACAACGAATCTCGTTTCTTTCCTGCACCATGTTCTCTGTTACCGTCATCCATCCATTGCGACTTGGTCGTTGCGTTACCTATCGAGCAATTCGCGTGCGTGTGCTCTACACTTTCCGTTTGACTTGGTCGAACTACTTAGGTTGTGCTTAATTCGTTTTCAATTGGTCGGGTGCGCATTGACTGTCAGCGGCACGTAGTGTGTCTGATAGAGTCCGGTAGTATATGCACCTGTAAGCCGTGTTCATGCTACTTTATGTGAAGCAAGGTCTGGTCACGATGGAGGTGTTTTCAGAGTCTCGATCCGAGCCGTAACTTCGCGTAAACGACGAGACCTAGGCATGTGTACTTCCAGCTTGCCTCAGTGGGTGGCTCTAGCTGTTCTGGGAAATGCGATGCCGGGGGTTAGTTACATGGGCACATTGGTCTCGTCACCATCCGATTTGGTCCTCAGTTGACCTTGGGGTCTTCTGGTTCTAGGAATCATGATTTGCATCGTGTATAAGCCCGTGCACTTCCTAAGACAGAACCTCGGGTTTCGAGACTAACATTGGCCAACGGGAATGATTCAAGGTAACGTTGCATCTTGAGATGTTTAATGGGAGGTAGTTCAGAGATCGCATGGGCAGTATTCACAGGCACTTGCTTTCGAACGCGAGGGTGCTAACATGTACGTTATTACATGGCGACTTCAAGGCGAGTCGGAGGAGAATACACGAATGGAAGAGATAATCTAAAGGTCAGCGTATACATGCATGTTTGCATAACACCGGATCGGAGCCGCACAGACGACGTGAAATTTTTTTTTTGTCTTACTAGAAAGATCGCGTCCGCCTTGCAAGACGCGCACTCCGCAAGCTGACGCAACATCTAGTACATTGACAAGGTTTCGCCGGGTCGTGTCGCGTCCGAGACCGACATTGATAGAGGCGCCTCACAGAAAGAAAACGTAAAAATTAAACTTGCGATACTGTTTCATTATTAGGAATGTTGTCCCTAGGAGGCTCAGCGGACCTGATAGGATACTGCGGCAGGGTAGATCAGGGTTAGCTGGAGATACAGATAGGTCCTAATGGTACTCACCGATTGATCACGTTTATTTGGTTCACGTTTACTTGGTTCAGCCCCATATTGACCCAGGAGCTCGAAAGATGCAGTGTTCACCACTGGATCATTTCTTCGAGAAGCATCTGTCGCCCCTCTCCGCGCATTCAATCTAAAAGGATCATACATGTTTAACAGAACAACTTGGTCGGGATGAGAATCGCACGCACGATGCGAGGATGGATATTGCATATACTGAATAGCTTGATCAAACAATCTGACAATTTTACTTGGAAGACGTGCTCACGTTTACTTTGCACCTGCACGAAGCCCGAATAATCCATGGTCCCGGGCATTGCAAGAAACTGGGACACATCAGCTGAGAGTATAGATGGGCACGAAAGTACAACAAACCGAAATGATGACCATGATGGCAAAGAGCCTTGAATAATCAATCAGGCTACATATCAATTAAACGAAACCCGGAAAAGCGCTCACGATGTCAGTACGCCGGTGTTGATCGTGTACAGGAGTAGTCTATTGATAACTCGATCTGTACTGGGGACGACGAGTGAGACCGGCAATAGCAAGCCAAAACGTTAATGCAAACTACCTCTTTATCCCGTTCCGTTGTTTGTGGAGATAGTAACACTGCGTTAGGGCAATCAAGCTATCTGCCAAGACAGACATAACCCATTCTAGGATAAGAGTAGGCTATTAGAAGAGGTACTCAGTCTGAGTAGCACTGACACATAAAATATGCATAGAACCTGCCTGAACTATCCTGAAGAACTGGAAGGCTTCGGAATACTTGAAACTATCCAATCGCCTCAGCAGGTTCTTAGTAGACCTCTAGACGAGTTGACCTTTACCTAAGTGAAGCATTCGTGATCGCAATAACTGATGATTCAAAGCGTGAGAGGGGAAATCATGAGAAGAAATAATCGAAAGCACCTGCGCGGACTGTGGATAGAACGGCCTAGCCCAGTGTGTCACTTCGAGTTTCTGGGGTCAGAGAGGCCACGTACGAGAAAGATGCATATCAAAGCATGCTCGCTCACTTCACAATAGAGCCATCAGGAAACCATGCAAAAGCCATGGACACGGACAAACTTAGGCTTACATTTCCAAATGCGCCATACAAAGAACCTATATGATGCAAGTGTCAACACTGTCCAGGTAAGTGATCATCGAGCCTACAGGTTAACCACACAGGCGACGAGAAACTAATAATACACTGTCAACTAGGATGTGGAACAGTTGATTTGTATGCTCACTCCACAGATGTAGGCAGCCTAAATCACGGAAGAGACGGTAAGTATCGAAATCAAAGTTATGTAAGTGGTTTGATAACTCACGCCCATAGTCCTAGGCATGGTATTAATAAAGGTATATAGAAAGCGATGAGAGGCACTTACCAAACAATACGACAGACTACATCTGGTTCGTCGTGGTGCACAATCAGGTAATATTCTATAAAGTGGATCGAAAAGGCGGTATGCAGAGTTTCCAGGACCCTGTGGCAGGTCCACAACACATCCAATAGGATAAAGTAGAATGGTGAGCGTACCATATGCCCACTACCTGCTCCAGTGCCTCTGAATGAGCGACTATATTTAAATCAGGATTGTCAGATCGAACTCACCAACCACTTTATAAGCTTCCGATCCGAATTAACATAATTGATGGTGTACTGAAAAGTCTGTACGCAGAAGACCCCATAGAGTAGCATAGTCATCAGTACTCCGTAAAATGGGCTCTGCATCATCTTGATAATAAGGGACGACATGAGGGAGCCCGTCTGAGGGGAGTAAACGGAATAACCAACGAAATTCGTGGGTGTTATATCTGCTTCATGTAGACTTCGCGGCCGCCAATGGTATTTGGCTGATAAACAGATCGCTGAAGCCTGAACCAGGCAGTAGTCGGATAAGAAGGGATTCTCGAAAAGGAACCCAAGGTGATGAAACTGCTGGTGACCTGTAATCAGTGGTTGAATGATGGCCGATCATCACGGTACGCCGAGCACTCGCCGAGCGAGAACTTGAAGATCAAGCACTGCAATTCCTTGGCGAATAGTTGCTCAGACCATGTTTTCAGGGGCTAAGAAAGTGAATTAGCATATGCCCTTCGTGGACTGAAACAAGCTTGTAGTACAAGCAATCCAAACGTTCGCCCTAACCTCCTCCCTCTTTTGTCTCTGAATATCCGACGAACATACATTTTAATCTTCCATCTCTCAATGACAATGTATTGTGACTGTTCGGTGAGGTCTGGCATAGTAAGCTTGCAAGGGCGTCACCCCTTGGAAAACAACGCATCAATTTCACTGGCTGATGATCAGAGTCATCCTGCGACACCAAAATAATATTGGGCCACGAGGTGGTATGATCAGATCTGGGGTTGCGCGTTAAAGAACGGCGTTCTCGGAAGTAACCATCACCACGGTCCGTCCGACTCCGTCCGAGTACCTGGCCGGCATTATGTCAGTACCTCCAGTTCGTCGAGGTTACGGTAGCGGTGCCCTCAGACTTGCGATTTTGATTTCGCCATGCAGTCGGGGTAGCTATGCGCTTGAGCGGTTGTGGTCGTTCATGTGAGCTGGTGGGTCGTCGGTTCACCTTCGCTATTCGCACTGCTCGACGTTGACCGTGTGCTCACCCCAAGTTGTGCTCGACCAACACATTTTTTCGTGCCTTCGAGACGGCAATGCCCGGCTCTGACTGGGTTTTTGAAACTCAGACTATGTCAATGACCTAACTATAATCGTTACCGGAATAGGAATACCACGCAAAAGGACCCTCAAGTTGCGGCAGAAACAAAGAAGTTGTGGAAGAGTTCTCCGTGCTCGTTGAAAGGGCCCCCAAAGGCTCGGGTCCTTCTTTACTTTGATTCACACCGAGCAACAGATTCAACATGCCCAAAGTCGAACTTTCCCGCTCAGACACGCTGGTTCGTCTTTCGCCTTGCTTCGATCAATCTCCGTGCGACACCCAAGTTAATGATCACCGCCATCTTCGCAGCTTCCCAGTGCTACGAAACGGTATGCTGATCCTGGTCCAAGCTGTCAGCCCACCACTTCCTCCAGTTCCCCGATAGCTCCGGAACAATCTCTTTTCACTCCCCCGCCGCCTGCCAGGAGACGGACCCGAATATTCATCGATTATGTGGACGTTCCTCCGTTACCCAAAGGATTAACCAAGGCGGATTACCAGCCAATGTCTCATCATTCAACTGCGCATTCACCAGTCTCTGTTGCCACCGGCATGGTCAAGCATTCCCCTGTCCCAGGATCCTCCGTCAAGCAGTCACCTACTCCTTCGTTTCAGGGACGGAAGGGTAAAGAACGCGAGCGCGATGTGGCGTCTTCCGACGGGAGCCATGAGGTACGCGCTCTTGCTGACCGGGCAGGCGCGTCGGAAGACGCGCTCATCGACGCGTTTTATGGCCACGTAGAGATCCCTCTTAAAGATGAAGAAGCTTATCCTCCGCTCACTTCCTTGGACCTCTCGACCAATTCGCGTTTTCACTTCACTTACGCGTGGCGAGGGAACGCATCAAGGCTCCGGGAGGCGGAACTTGACTGCGTGTTCAAGTTCAGACTACCCGAAAAAGTTGGGGTTTGGGCTCGCTCAGTTGATACCTCAGCATCTCGCATGCCCGGAACAGCAGGCTATGTCTCGATCAAGCAGCTTCGTTCATGGAAATTGGCTCCTTCGCATTCGCCTCACGACAAGAGTGCAAAGTACGCGTTGGATGAGCAGGCCCCCCTTAAAGATCACACCACCACTGATGCCAATGTTCCCCCACTACCGGAAAATGCCCTGCCCATTCCAATCACAGTCACTGATCCTACGCCTTCTACTTCGGTCGTGTCGCACAATCTCTCGTCAACGGCGGCCGACATAGAGCTTGATATAAATCGATACTTTAATGGACTCAGCGACTCCCCAAGCAGGCATGATACCTCTCGTCATCACATCGCTCCAGCGCATACACTGCGCCCTCAGACTCGGATAAACACTCTCGGATTAGTATTTCCATCCTTTGAGCTCGACCCCCTGGCATGCACGGACGGCCACGAATCCTTTTTGGGAGTACCCCCAAGCCCCACCCCAACAGATACGGAATCATCCAGAGTTCCCGGACCTACCCCTTGTTCCCCCTTTGAATCTGCGAGCTACTTTCCAGCTTCGCCAAGTAACTTGTTTGGTGGGGACGCATCCCTCACGGATGTCTGGCCGCTCGAGCAGGGAGAGGGCCTTAGGCCAGATCACGATTCATCTCCTGTTGATAACGACCCACCCACTGTTCTTGGTACTATTGATCCCT
>JBBPRP010000799.1:0-10514 GCA_038093135.1 Leccinum longicurvipes
CGACCGCGCAGGATGCCCCACCAAGCCAGCCCCACCGTCAGAACGGGCTGCCGTCGTCCTATGATCACCCACAACGTTACCATCCCGGAGCTACTGCATACCAGCCACCGTCTTCGCATGCATCACCGCCTGGTTAGTGAATTGTTTACCCTCCGTTTGTTCGGCTCAGTTGACAAGTCGGATTGCAGCCTCGACAACCTACCAGAGTACTCCTACCTCTTACGAGCCGTATAATCCTACCCCACCTGCTCCTTATCAGCCGCAGAGCGTCATTCAATACTCTGCCCAACAACCTTACGACCCCTACAAGCCGACTGCTACCATTTCCACATCGAACTCATACACTCCTCATCAAACAGCAAGGCGGGTCTCTGCAGTTCCTGCACAACCACAGGCTACACAATATGACAACCGCAGTCCCGCTCCTCGCTCTGTATCATCCCCATACTCGGCTTCGTTTACTGTTCCTTCGCAACCGCCGCCCAACGGTGTTCCTCCTCAGGCTCCCAAGCCCCCTTCTGTTCCTTCCGCTGCAGAATTCAGACCAAAGGTATCAAACGCCTATGATCCCCCTCTTCCACCACCGAAGGTACATAGAACGACATCACCGAGTTCGCTTCGCTTCACGAGCAACTCCCATGTCCCTGTTTCACATATCTCACAACCCCCTCCTATAAACTCGTATGATCATAAACCCACACCTCCTGGACCTCCGAGGACAATGTCTCCTAGTTCCATTCGGTCGGCCTCTCCTGCTTCAGGTTCCTTCCCACCGCCGAAGTCTGTCTCAGCATTCACTTCCTCCCAGCTCCGTGGCAGGTCGTCCTCGAATGGCTCAACGATGTCTTCCCATAGTGTTCCTGACCCTCTTCACCTTCGCAAGGAGTACGGGCTTGGTTTCGGCTCACACATTGTTCCGCCGAGTTCCCATAACGTTCAGTCCCACCACTTCACGGAGCAGGATGTCCATGCGTTGCGTTCCGCTCGTCCACCGTATGCACCTTCACCGTCACTATTGGGTTCGAATGATCCGTTGGGTCGAACATCCTCACGGGCACCGGTCATAAGCTTCGGTTTTGGTGGCAAGGTTCTTACTTGCTTCCATAGTTCTGTGGACTTGAACACTGGATTCGACGTTGCGCTCTCGTCTCGACGCACGACCAATGTGACGATTCGCGTAGTACACCAGTTACTGCCCGATTACGTGTCGGAGACCAAACCAGCAGACTATCCAGGTCCACTTTTCTCTGATCCTGGTTCCCCCGTCACCAGTCTCGTGCGTACGGGAACCTCGCAGGCGAAGACGAAGAAGGCTCGTGTGATCAAATATCTTGAAGAGCGAGCAGGAGAGATCTTGCATGGGACGATGTATACGTCTGACAACTTTGAGAGACAGCGCTTAGAGGGGAAACTGGTGTTAGTGCAGTTATTAAAGATTATGGTCGAAAATGACGGCTTACTGTCGGGAAGGTAAACAATCTGAATTCCAGTGCAGTGGTGGTTTGCTGATGAGTGTCCATTAGTCCTTCTATCGACAACGCGGTCCGTGCTGCATTATTGCCACGTATCGCTGGGTCCATGAGTGAATCCGGACGCGATGGGCCAGCTGCCCTTGCTTCACACGGCCTTACGTCCCCGACGCTCAATGCATATAGCTCGACATCCGCGCTTCTACCTGCCAAGGAATCCCCCATATCCATTTCCACGCTCCTTCCCTCCGCCCTGGATCAAATAGAGGAGTTCCTTGTACGAGGAGAACGCCGGCAAGCCTATCAATACGCTCTAGATCAGAGATTATGGGCACATGCGTTGGTCATTGCAAGCAGCGTCGACAAGGAAGCATGGCAAGAGGCGGTTAATGAATTTCTGAAGACTGAGCTTAGCATTCGCGAGACTGCTCAACGTGGGACACCCCATGCCCAAAGCAGGGGGACTTCGTCCCAGCAAACTAATGGGCGCGAATGGCTCCGAGTTGCGTATAGCGTGTTCTCAGGTCAAGGACCTAGCGCAGGTATGTAGCATTTTGTCAGCTTAGGTATTGACTTGTGCATTTTTCATTTTACAGTTCAGGAACTCGTTCCGATGAACGTACTCTCAAGAGTAGGGACTGGGTTACAGGTTCCACCTGCAGTGTTGCCGCACGCCACACCTATGTCCCCAAATTTCCCGTCTATTGCTCCCATACAGTCGATTCCTGTGGAATCCCTTTCAAAATGGCCTGAGATAGCAGCTAGCATTGTATGCAGCCCTCTGAATCCAGAATATTCGGCAACGCTGTCAGCACTTGGGGATCATCTCATATTTCATCATTTGGTAGAGGGGGCTCACGTGTGGTACATATATTTCTCTTCCATTGTTCTCGAGCTGCTGTTGACTCTCTCATAGCTATTTACTTTCCCCTCAGACTTCGGTGATGGGAGGCCTGGGCAGTTCTGGAACCCGTTTGGTGTTACTCGGCGGTCAGAGTCCGCCCATCAACCCGGTGTTCTTCAGGGATCCCGATCCGATCATATTTACCGAGATCGCAGAATTTGCGTTCTCTCTGAAGACAGCTAAAGGTCAAGATCCTTTCCATGGTTTTCCCCACCTTCAAGCATACAAGTTCATTCGGGCTGCTTATCTTGCCGATATTGGTCACATTCAGAGCGCCACAAGGTATGTTTCGAAGTCGCGACTGCACAAGGATGTTGTATTGAATATCCCCCAAGATACTGTGAAGCAATTACTGTAGCAATGGGCCGACATTCTCCATATTTCACTCCCACATTGGTGGAGGGACTGAAGCAACTCACCGACCGTCTCCTTGGTTCACCTCATATTGACAAATCAACATCATGGATGGGTGGAAAAGTGAACAAACCTTCTTTGGACAGTATTGGTAGTTGGCTTGAAGTACGACTCACCAAGTTCATTGCTGGCGAAGGCAATGAGACGTCTCCCTCCGCAAGCGAGTTCTCGAAGGCCCAATTTACGGGTCCTTTCTCAAGTTACAGCTCTATTACTTCGGCAACGCCGTCTGCCAGCTCTTCTCCTCCTCCAACAATTGTTAATTCGTATACTGTGTCTGCGACGCAGCCTCCCAGGCGAAGCGGCTCTGCAATGGAACTGCCGTCGACAACTATGCACATCCCAGTTGACAGGGCATCCTCTGCTATGGAATATTACCGCCCCCCAAGACATGCATCACCTGCACCTCCGAATACCGCACCAATCCGGTCAATGGGGTATCCTTACTCGCCCTATGTGACTCAAGCGAGTGGACCTTCTATGTTCAATGGGTATGCTGCTGCTTATGACAGGGAACCATCCTCGCGAAAGACATCGCTCGAGATAACGACCGAGGAAAGTTCCGAAACACAGGCTCCATTATCGGATGAGCAGGGCCGACGTGAGGAAAATGAACAGCAACCGAAAATCGTGGACAGTAACCAAGAAACTCAGGATTCAGGAGACTGGTGGAATTCCCTCAGCAACACTGATACCGCATCGACGCCCACCGCTGCCACGTTTCACCACGTCGACGACGTAAGGGAGTTTGGAGAAGGGTTCATCTCTTTGATGGATGATCCTGCACTGTCCATGACGCCAAATATGACTGCTTCACCTCATCACATAGCCGAGGGCATGTTCGATGATGAGGCGGATAATCTTGGTTTAGGAAATAGCGCACACAAGAGAAAACAGGACGAACCTGTGAAGATGGCAGATAAACCACCAGCTGCATCAGTCCAGGACACTACCAAGAGTGACGAGAAACGGGGTAAGGTGCAACTACGACGGCTTCATTATAGTGCTAAGTTTTTCCCTTAGACGCTCAGTCGGCTGTAGCCGCCTCGACAGGTTCTTGGTTGAGTCGGTTATGGAAGCGGTCCGACACTCCTGCACCGGTCAGGGCTAACCTTGGTGAAGAGACAACCTTTTATTATGATAAAGAGCAAAAGCGTTGGGTGAACAAGAAGGTGAGTGGGCTTTTGCGCGCTTACTTTGTCCACGCTTCATCTTTTGCCAGGCTGGAACAGAAGCAGCGCAGCCATCGGCTCCTCCGCCCCCGCCTTCACGTGCTCAGACCACCTCTCCTAATGCAAGTAACTCTCGGTACAATGGAACACCAAACGGGACTATATCCCATCGCCCGCCACCGCCAAGGACCGCGTCCGCGATTGATTTAAATGCATCTTCGACCTTCAAAGCCCCTATGCATACACGTTCCAACATGGCACCTTCTGAGGCAGCCTCGATGCCAAATACACCTGCTCCAAGTAGCATGTTGACTGCGCCACCGATGGGACGGTCCCGATCGCAGGCCGCAAAGAAGAATGTGAGGAACAGATATGTAGATGTATTCCAGCAGGAGGGATCCTCAGGTGTATAGCATCTGCCGGTTCACGAAGGGTTACTTTCGCTCATCCATACCATTATATCATTCTTATATTGCTTTTTCGTTGGATCTTTTCTATCTATCACGTTTTATCGAATCATCATGGTATTGGACTATCACAGGTCATGGATTGCTGGGCATTGTATGAACTGGTGACATATCGCATGTGTATTACACGGGATAGCAATGGTTCAAAATAAGAGTTTGAAGGGATATCCTGGATATCTCCAATCAGCATCATATGAAGCAACTTGACAAACCAAACATACCCCTGTTCTTGATGCGGAACAACGATACCAGAATGGAGAAAACGATGAAGTTGACAACTGTCCAAAGGTATATTTGCGTGCGTTGGCGAGCAGGAGACTTTTGGTACGGTGCAACTATCGTCAGCATGAGGAATGAAGCTCCTAGGATCCCATCTGTGTTACGATCGTGTGAATGACCTGGACCTCGTGGAAACACACGACACTTACAAACTGTTGATAGTACTTGAACCTCTTGGCCATATTGATTCTGATAGCCTGCAGCGATCCAGCTACCATCTTGACCGACATATGGGGCACCACGAATGCGCGTGAACATGAATCCGGACGTCATGACGAGGGATACGATAATCGTTCCGGCTGCCCATACCCAACGGTTCTGAATTACCGGACGTATGACACGGAAGATGAGCGTGACGATGGGAATAAGAGCTATGATTGCGGCAAACTTGGACCAGTCGATGGGGGCTTTGTAAGGGATTGGGATTGGGGTGTGGATAGACAGTTGTTCGGCCAGGGGTCCGGCCTCAAAGCCACTAACACAGAAGTAAACGGTGAACAGTGCTTCACCAGAGAGAAACAGAATCGCACTTTGAGAAATCGTATTTAAACGGATTAGCAACGGTTTTAGCGTTGGGGCCCTCTGTGGCAGGGTAGACGTGAACTACCGGTGCAGAATTGAGTTGGAGCTAGGCACAGCTGTCAGAATGGACCATACGGACGATTCAAGCACTGGCACCTTTTGGAACACCGCCATTGCATCGTCAAATTCGGCAGTAGCAAAGAAGTGGTTGTCACGGTTTGCTTGCGGAACAGCAGACCAGGCCTTGGCAACGGTCTTGAAGGAAGGATCGAACTCCCTGGGTCAAATATGACTTGAAGCATCGCGCAGAAATGTTATGGCACTCACTTGCATGGAGCACATCTACGCTGCGGGTTGAGCGCTGTGAATTGGATGGAAGCAGACCAGGTGCGCTGGGGAGAAGTGAGGAGGTCAAAAACGCGCTCGTCGAGGCGTATGACGCCGTTCCCCGCTGCTGCGAGCTGGACGAGCTCATCATGGGGAGATAATTTTGCGGCGAGAGAGAGGGGGAGATAGAAAAGAGCGAGCAAAGGCCAGATCATGGTGGTCGACGTGTACGGTGTGTCGTGGGAATACTTACTTGTATTCTGTACACTTTCATGTCTCATGCCTTGCTATTGCGGCTTTTCCTCTCCCCCTCCTTCTTCTCCGTCCATGTCGCCCTCAGATATCTCATGCTCTACGCCGACAACATTGGCATCACCTACTATCTCACCCGCAGACTCACGGAACTCGACACTCACGACCTACGCGACGTTTGGGGCTTCATCTGGTGTGTACACAGTTGCGATCCTCCTTCCACCTCTCATCGACGCGTCTAGTCACCTTCTCGTCACTCGTCCGTCGAAATCCCGCGCGCTCGAGTGTTTCGTAGTCGACATTGCACAACGATCCACCCATATCGCCATGTTTGTCAGTCCATTTGATGTCCTCATGGTTAACTAGGGCGCTCATGGCCATTGAGACCTTATGGTTCATGCAAGCTTCTCTCCAAGACTTGGCGGCCACGCCAACTTCTCAGTCGTTCCTTGTCTGTCAGAGGACCCTGCACAGATGCCATGAAATTATCTTTGCTGAGTCGCCACCACCTCCCTCGGGTCCGTATTCAGGCTTACCTCCGTCCCACCGCTCCCCCTTTTCTCGGATAAAAGTTAAGCCACGCATTGAACCTGCCCTGGTTGGTGTTGGCCTTGTCCTGGCAGGATCTCCCGCTATGCCGCCACTAACGGAAGTCATGGGTGAAGTGGCTCTTCAACAAGGTCGATCGGACGATGGCGCGAATCTCCGCAGTGTCGAGGCGGAAGATGACCTTACATGTGGCACCCCTGTAAATGCTGACTTGGGTGAAGATGACGATAACCCTCCATACCAGGAACCTGAGAATGAGAACGCGACAGAATCAGTAACTGCGCCTGAAAATGACATAGAGGAACGTACACAGACACGATCAATCCCACGCCGTCGGCGCACTGTCATTGCTGCACAAACCAGCCCTGAGCTCGTCCATCACCGTGCCCTACATCGATCACGATTCTCGGAAGATCCCCTTGACCAGCAAGACTTGCTTCCTGGTCGCGTTTCGAGCCCATGTCAATCTTCACCTTCGATACCATCGTCTCCATTCCCACTTAAGCAGAATGTGACGACGGCGGCCGACGCTCTCCTACAGACCTATGATTTGCGATCACAATCTCAACTCCTCAGAAGCCAATATTGTCGGTCAGAGGTCTGTGCTTGCTATCCACTTCGACACGATCATGCATGCCTGAACCATCCCGGTTCTGTTTAGGTACAATTTCTCCTTACGCTCGAGAATATATCCAACCGCCTCTTGGTCGTGCCTAAACCCGCACGTGTCAGTGCTTTGCGGGCTGAATTGACGGCCTTGAACCATCAACTTCCTGCGGAAGTTCGTACTATCTGTCACCACTTTCTGTAATAGCTTTCTCACTTTTTGACAGGTCTGCATGCCAATGTGGTGCTCTTCATCGGATACCCATGATTCCACCAATACTGTCAACACTCAGCCCCATCACAAAATCGTTCGCATTCCCCCAGGCGAAGCCGTGGTTCTTAACTCTGCCGAACGAGCGCCTTATCTTTTGCTCATAGAGATTCTGCATGGCGACCTCGACTTCGACCCTTCTAAGCGTGGGAACAAGGATATCCTCAAACGCATTGTTGCGAAGGAGAACGAGAGAAAGGGTGCATCGAAAGAATTGATAACCTTTGGGAACGCGAAGGTGCATCCTGCTGTAATCGGGGACACCGCAGTAGAGTCCGAACAAGTTCTAGGAAAGGACACTTTAGATATGCAAGATGGACAAGCCACGAACGATATTGACAGTCCACGAAGAAGCGATTCTGTACTATCTGCCTCGGATGACGAAGAGATGGATCTTGTTGAACAAGTATATGGAGAAGGGCGGTCCCTACGCGGCCCAATCGACCTCACTGAAACGATCGTCCTCCCACCTACTCCTAAGAACCGGGAACTCGAGCTTGCCACCTGGTCTCGTGGCTCCCCCCTGCCATCTCCTCTGACAGAACAAAGTCCGGGATCTGCGCCCACTCCGAATTCTCGTTCGACACTGCCACCATCAGATGCTTTTCGTTCACCTAACACAGGCACGAGTGGAGGAGAGCGTATTTTATCACTTGACGACTATTCGGAACGGATGCGAACAGCAGCAATTATGCTCACCCAGTTAAACGCCAGCCTTGTCCGCGATACCGTCACCTCCTTGTCCAAACCAGTAGGACTTGGCGTGGACACAACTCAGGGGACAGTGCAAGACATCTCGCCTTCCACTTCTGGTTCTCTTAGTTGGCTTCCTGGCTCGGGCTGGCTCGGGAGTGGAAGCTCTGAAAGAACATCAAATGGCCCAGTTCATCCTTCGCTGGGTGGCAACGCCAAGTTACATGACACCTCTACTCCAGCACCTCTTATGCGCATGCGTGTGCAACATGCTGAGGCAGCCGCAATTCGCGACCGTATCATGCAAGAGATGCTCGCTCTAGAGGAGGAACGCATGGCCCGTATGCGTGAGGGTGAGTTTGGCTTCGAGTCTGGAAGTGGTGTGGGCATGAAGACGGCTGAGGATGAGGGCATCATCAAGAGAGAGTTGAGAAAAGCTGATCCATCTGCGGTTGTGTTCAGCGAGTCTTGGGTTGCTAAAAAGGTTCGTGAGACCTTGTATGTAGCATGGGCTATGTTGTTGACATTTGCCTCAGAGTCGGATACGGCATGGATCGCCTTATGGACACCTAGGTGCGGACCGCATGGTATTTTTCTGCGTTGGTTGTTCGTTAGCTCAGATACTGGTAGCAAATTGGGACTGTGTCTCTGTCATTGTGAAAACCGGTGGTGATCTGCGGCAAGAACAACTTGCTGTGCAACTGATTCGAGAATTCGAGCGGATATGGCAAGAGGAGCGCTGTCACTGTTGGGTTCGATAGTAAGCTTTTGCCCACATGTCAGATCATTAACCACAGCCTGACTTGAATGACTTAGCTTCCGCATCCTGATCACGGGGGCATCGTCGGGTTTAGTTGAGACGATCACAGACGCTGTTTCTATACACTCCATCAAGAAGGCTGAATACGCCCGTCGGTTAGCTGAAGGCCGATTGGGTTATGTGACATTGTTGGACCACTTCCGATCCACATATGGAGATCCGTCGACAGCCAAGTTTGCTCGTGCACAGCGCAACTTTGCAAAGTCTCTTGCAGGTGAGCTTTTTTTTCTTCGAAGACCTCGATATTTAAAGACGGTAATTCATCCCATCGAGGTTATTCGGTTATCACCTACCTTCTTCAAATAAAAGACCGCCACAACGGGAATATCCTACTCGACAGAGAAGGTCACCTTATCCACATCGACTTTGGATTCATGCTCTCAAATTCACCGGGGAATATCGGATTCGAAGCTGCTCCTTTCAAATTACCCCCGGAGTATGTCGAGGTTTTAGGTGGCATTTCTGGCTCGGCCTTTTTGGAGTTTAAGAGATTGTTCCGGGAAGGATTTGAAGCCGCCAGAAAGCATTGTGACCGGATCATTAGTAAGTCGCTTGCCTGTTCGCACGTTGGTGTTCCAATATCTTTCGGCCGTCCCATAGCTTTGGTGGAGCTAATGCAAAAAGGTAGCTGGACGATAACCGACCACGGAGCATTCGTTGATCTTCTTTCCTAGACTCCACTCTTCCATGCTTTGCTGCATTCGGTGAACATACGGCGAACCAACTCCGCGAGCGTTTCCAACCAGCTCTTACACATTCCCTCGTCGGCGAGTACGTGGACCGTCTCATTGACAGTTCTCTAGGTTCCAATTGGACACGTTTGTACGATTCGGTGAGCATTCGTGTCTCATCTCCTGTTTCAAGCGTTAACGTTCTCATCCGTAGTTCCAATATTATTCACAATCGATTCTCTGAGTTCTGAGTTTGCTGCTATAGCATAGTCAGATTCGACTGCGGCTGTGATGTATATCGCTGATCGAATTCGTATACGTTGCATTTACCACCGTATCGATGACCCCGGTTTGCGACGTCATTCGAAGAGTGGAGAGGTGATAACTTATAGATTTGTAACAAAAAGCACTCCAAGTAAAGACAAGGTGGAAACATGAGCATGTATAAGAGTGCTAGGAACTGAACAAGTTGTCATATTTGTTCAAGCACGAATACCACTCATAGTCTTTAATGGACAGGGGTCAATTCCCTTCAAAACAGTAGCAGAACAAGATGTCAGCTTACCAAAATTTTGCGTTGGGTCGCACCAACATCTGTTCTTCTGGTGTAAATCTCCTTGCGGACAGTGCTGGAAGGGCTCGTGACGATACCCGATATCGTTGAAAAAATGAATTTGGTCCTTCCGGGCGAAGAGTGCCGCGCCTATGCTGTGTACAGGCGCATCGCCCCATCGCTGGGCGAGAAAGTCAACAAACTCATCCCTAGCACCAGTCACATGCATCCAATGATTGAACGCACTTCATAATAGAAACCACCCTTGTCATCCAAATAGTCAAAAAACTTCGAATATGCTTCCGATCTCCAGAAGTCCAAATCGGCTATCTCAAAGTTACTCCAGACTGGATTCGTTGAAATGAAGTCTGACGAAAGGACCGATAAAGCATGCACACAAACTCACAGTGACAACGGTTATAGGATTCTCCTCCATCGTCGGAGAGGAAGCCCATGGCATTATCGGTAGGGACAAAATCAGGATTTTCATTGATAAAGGCTAGAAAGCAGTCGATTTTCCGGATGTAGTGGAGCTTTAAGTGGAA
>JBBPRP010000800.1:0-10512 GCA_038093135.1 Leccinum longicurvipes
TCATCTAACTGTTTCAGAAAAAATTAAAACTAAACCTTGTGGGGTCCAAATCAGGTGGTTCAGCGCCTCATTCACTGGCGACATGTCATTGGGAACGCTGTGGGGCACATTGTACTCAAACACCTTAATGAGAATATTTCTAATCAGCCTGAGGACATGACTAAGGAGGATTTGATGACTCACCTGATGACGCTTCGTGCATTCACATATGAGGATTTCGACCCTTCTGATTGCTCTAAAGCCTTCCAGTCTCCACTCATCTTTGCCCTTCTTGGAACAATGTACATACAAGACACCATTGGGTGGGTGGAGGTTCCAGGACTTGATCTGCTTGCCAAGTGTGATCATGGGATCAGAGGAGTTCTTGCGCTCTGCATGGCAGCGGTATGGGAGGCTGCAGCAAATTTGTTTGTCACCCCAGCTGACTAACAGTTTGTCAGCTGGAATGCATGCTCAAGTTGGCTATAGAGGGCCGACTTGACGTTATTGTGAATGAGGAGGCACAGACAGAAGCTGTGGACACCCACCCAACCCAGGGCATTCAAACCAGCTGGAAGCAACCCCGAACCCTGAATCAGGCAACAGGAAAGATGAGCACAAAGGGGAGTGCGTTCTCTCACCAGAATTGGGGTGGCCAGATGGCATCATACCACTTGTCCATTGCAAGCTGGAGTGATGAGATGTTGGGTGATGTTGTTGCTGAGATGCTGATGTACCTCGCAACAAACCAGGATGATGACGCCCTGCTTGCTTCCATTGTGGCCCCAGACGAGCTTGATCCTAGGGCTCAAATGTGTGAGTAACTGCCTTGATCATGATTACTGCTGGATAACATTTTTGTGTAGGATATGAGTCATTTCCGCCATCTCGTCAAGCCTGTCCAATCGCCCCCACCACTCATTCAATTTTCCTATCTTCCGGCTGCTCCTTTTCTCCTACCACTTATTTAAACCTCAAGCAGTTGTCAGTGTGCCTATCTTGGTTTGTATACCATCTGTTTCCATCCGCCGTGAGCCTATCTCAGCTCATATACCATCTTTTGACGTCCATTTCAACCCACCGTAAGCCTATCGTGGCTCGTATACCAGCTTACAATGCCTATTTTATCCTGCCATTTGCAGTCAAACTGGCTCATATACCCCATTTTGGACACCCTTCAATCCTTTAGTTAGCCAATCACCACACTCATTTTTATATCCTTTCCGTGCTTTCCGTAACTAATGCTGATTTTGGAACTGCTTTTAATGAGAATTTGTTTGCTTTCCGAGTCGTTTGAATGCTAGAAAGTACAACAAAAAGCTGCAAGAGCACAGAAAGCAGCGGAAAAGCTTGGTGAAAAGCAGAGAGATCTGATTTTCATGCTTTTCAGTGGATTGTGAAAAGCAGCAACAAAAGCTTGAAAAGCAGCAAAAAGCATGCAAAAAGCAACTTGTGAATTTACTGATGTTGTTACTTGAGGAACTCATACCATAGTTTAGCATGATACCTTCTTTACTGTATATAGGATTGTATTCATAACGTTGACGCTGTCTCATACATAATCTGGACACCAGACTCGTGGAATGTAATACCTTCATCATTCACCAGAGGGCCTGAAGATATATGAGTTGTACTGGAAGAGCTTCACAAGTTTTGTCAAACAACTCTTTGATCAAATGCCCTCATGTGGACCTCTATTGGTATACTGTACATGGAACCGCTGAGCTATTTCAGTGACCAGTCCGATGCATTGAATCCATTTCCATGAGTCAATCAAAGGGGATGGTAGGGTTGTGACATTGGAGTCACTGTCAAGAGGACATCTCTGGTGCATAAACTACAGTATGAAGACAATCCCAAACTCACTCAACGAATCCAGAAGAATGGCCCAACTCTGAGGACCTTTAGTCACATTAGTATGTACAGATCACCATCATGATTACAGCGTTAGGACAGCCTGCCGAAGTGACTCATCAACTTCAATGTCAAACTAACTGACTGGCTGAAGAATTCAAGTACCCAAGGACTTTTCCCCCCTTTGGACATATAATTTAGCGATAACTTCTGCATAGAGCACAGGCTAGTGGCAGCGGAGTTTGATCTGTGGGATGCACGCATGGTGGATGTGCCATCACCATCTCCTCACCCCAGTCCTGCTAGGCACCACACAGCGCAGCATAACTACACCATCTGATATTCGTACAGTGCAACTCAATGCTGATGCTACAGTGCACATCACTCAAAATAGGCAACTCACATATAGACAAAAAAAAAAAATCATAATAACACTTTTACAAACATAAATGCTGGCATTTTAACTGTAGATATGTCTAATACACTGAAGGAAGACTGTTATCTTGTTAGATTTTTAAAATTCTCACTTTGAGAATCAGGGTTTGTCCAAAAAGTGAACTTTAAGCAGTGCCAGTCGGAGATGCCATATATAGACATCAGAGTTACCATATTTGGTATTCTGACACTGCGACATCTCTTCACTGGTCAATGTCAAGTTGCGCCTTAGTTCAATAGCACATTGACACTCATCATCACGGCTGGTCCACAACACCAATGGGATTTGTATTTTTTCACAGCATACTCTGCTTGTTTTGCATTTAGACCCCTCCTGTGTAAAATTTAGATCAGATGTATGAAAAAATGTAATGTAATCACCTGTAGGCATCTGGCAAGATCTCTTCCTAACATTAGACTTAGATTCTTCTGTAGCCTGCCCATGGTAATCACCATCTGGCAAGTCCATGTCAGGCAAGTTATTATCATCCGAGTCAGATGTGTCTTCATTCTCTACTTTTGGCCGATAATCCAGGTCATGGCCAACTTGAAGATGCATTTCAGTGAAGCCGGAGTCAAATGTCTTTGCACCAGAAGCACACTGGGCCTTGGCTTGTCTCTGCCTTTTGGTTGGGCGGGTCATGGCTCTTGTCAGACGAAAGTTTTGTTCTCCATTCCAGCCTCCCTGAGAGTGAATGATTACGTAATACAAGGCCAATTTTTGAAAATGCAGAATTACGCTAGTTTTCCCATGTTTCCCTATTAAATTTCAATCTGGGGGCTGCCAGGAGTTTGTAGTCCTGTGTTATGACTCGGGGGTTTTATTGGCTAAAATCAAGAGAAGAAACCCACGTACCTGCAATCTTGTAATGGTATAGTAAGGGAGGTCCCCGAAAACAGCTGAGAATTTTTGAAAAAGGAAATAACAACTATTACCACATGATACAATTAGCTGGATATATAAAGCTCTGCCTCTCCGCCTCATCATCTCTTTCCTTCACTTCCCCACATCCCTATCTGCATCATCGCATCTTCCCCATTTTCCTCATTTTCCATCACACTCCTTTATGTGTGCGCATAGCACAGTACATACAAACAGTCTTTTGCA
This sequence comes from Leccinum longicurvipes, assembly GCA_038093135.1. Taxonomy (NCBI): domain Eukaryota; kingdom Fungi; phylum Basidiomycota; class Agaricomycetes; order Boletales; family Boletaceae; genus Leccinum; species Leccinum longicurvipes. The sequence goes on from JBBPRP010000800.1 coordinate 3,377, forward strand.
TTGATCACAAACTTTGATGACCCCTTCCATGTCATCTGTGCGAACTCCACAACCGTTTTGCAAATCCATTAGTAGGTCCATTGCCCAAAAGCCTATGTGCTGTCCACTAATGTTTTGTGTAGACTGTTTTCCTCTCGTCGGTGGGCTTGCCAATGATTGACGTCGTCGTGGTGATGGTGTCAATTGAGAGCTCGTCAGCTGGTGCTTTGTATGCGTTAGACCTGTAACTAGTGTTAGTCTGTAGTAGTAATTTGTAACTGTTGCAATGTACTTGATCTGTGCCGACATATGCTGATTGATGATCCTTGACCACGCAGTTGATGACCATCAGGATAGAGTGACTTATGAATACTAAAGTAATCGGGAAAAAATGGTGCATCTAGCTGCAAGACAGTCAGGTCTTTGGAAACCTGCGTAGTCCATGATCAGACAATCTGCACGATATTCGGCTTGCCGTAATGCGTCGTCATAAGTCTATTATACGTTGATTCCAATAGTGTCATCTCGCGGACAACATCCAAGTCAACTATAATATACCATTAATATAGATACAACAAGAACAAGTAATCACTTACGAAAAAAGCCGCAGCAACTCACTGGGTGATGGCAACACACGGTCGTGTGTCCCAACACATGGTTGTTGACAAACTGTGCAGCAATGATTTGTCCCGATACAATTACACAAAAGCACTCTAGGACAAGGCCGCATTGGTCCAGCCAATTATACACACCATTGGAAACGATTCGGTCGCCACGGGGACCTACAGGGCTGAGACGACATGGATAAGTAAATTCAAACAATGTTGGAATACTTACTATGCAACAGTGACTACATGTCTGATATCGCGCGAGTAGATGACAAGATCATTGCTCATGTGTTGCGCAACGACGTGTGAATGGTAGAATCAATTGATCACGGGAATGTTGAGGGCTGACGGGTGGGCGATAGTGAGGGCAGCGAGTAGTTCTGTAGACATCGAGTAGTGTGAGGTGCTCAAGACGACGAGGAAGAGACTTACCTGTCTCCAGCTTCCTTGTCAGCCTTATATACCTCAGGCATACCCGTGACTCGTGAGACCGCCGTGACACCAAAGCTTGTAGCCGTTGGGGAGTATGGTTCCAAATAGTTTTTTCTCCTGACGGCCTTTTCAAAATCTCATAGGTGGAATAGAAAAAAAAGATAATGATACACACCTGTGTCCAATCAGAGGCGTGTCCCTGAGCTTGTCCCTACTGCCCAACCCTTGTACTGTCGGTGCTGTGGCCCCATAATTTCAGCGCCGAGTGATCCGATTTGCGGGTACCGATCGTTCGATTTCGCTTGGTAAAAGAATGAGGGGGGGGTCGTGCTTGTTTTTTCTGGGCCAGTAAGTAAATGCTGAAGGTTAATAGGCATAGCGGTGGTGGATAGTGATAGTGTGAGCGAGGAAGAGCATGATTTGTCAGCCAAGAGCCTCATTCCAATACCGAAAAGGAAAGTCATCACGACTCTACCATCGAACATGACCCCTCTTTATGGCAGACCAAACCAAATTCCTGGGGAGAACGGTGTATATAAGGATGGTGAGTCCAAGCTTTCTACCACATGGAACATGGATGCTGACCTCTCTCACTCTCAACTCAGTGTGCTTCACACTGCACAAGCCGCCTTGGCTGCTGTTGGGCTGATGCCCGACTTGCTCTCTTGGTTCTTGACACCATCCTCATCGCATGCCACCACACCATCCACGCCACGTCGTGCTGAGCCTTCACATACTGCCACCCCACCTGCTCCTGCCATCATTGCTGTGTGGTATAAACCCACCCACTCTTGCTGCTTTACTGATGCAGAGATCTTGAGAGGTTCTAACAAGGCCACGCATCAATGCTTAGTCCAGCAGATTATCAAGCATCCTCTTGGTGCTGTCATCGAATACCCCGAGACAGGGGAGTTTCTGGGCCAGGCTGTTGCTCACATTTTTAATGTTGATGCAGACCCAGCGTGTTTCATCCATCCATGGCTCAACTTCCAGTATTTGCTGGGCAATGGGCATGGTGGGAGCCAAAATGTAACCTGCCTACTGCTGAAAGGCAAGACCGGTGGTTCCGTTTTATGCAAGAAACTGAGGATGTCATGTAAGTAATATTATCCTTTTATTAACCATACTCATTATCGCTGTAGGCAAAGGTCCCAAAGCTTGTCTGTTTGGGTCATTTCAACCATCGACGTGTTGGTTCACAAGTCAAAATGAACTCTCTCATGCAGGATCATTCATGCCGCTCATGCCACAAGGTGATGTGCACAATGAAGTCTTTATGAAGACAATTAGTTTTTTCTGTGTGCTGATGGAGGAAGGCTGTGGTTTTGTATCAGAAACACCTTCAGCACCCTCCAATTTCGACACAATGGCTGATAGTAGTCGCATTGATGATGGTGTTTGTGTGTTAGCAGATGATCTCCACAACCCGACTTGATCGCGCTGGCATAAAAAAGCTAGAACATGCCATGGATGGCTTATACTCCGTCATGATGAATTTAATCAGCTGTACATAGAGTATGTTGTTTTATTTCATGTTGTGCTGGTTTAACATTGTTTTCAAGGTGTTCGCATTGGTGGCCAAACTCTGAGTTGACACATGCGCATCTCATCTTAAGGAACCTTCAAGATTTTGATATCCCGTGTCTGGGTGCACTACTTGATGATGATCACATGCACTACCGACCGATTGAAGAGTATGCAAAGTCTCTCAGTATTGGGCCTTTGGCGCCATGTGCATTTATTGCCTCACCTTGTGAGCAATGGCAATCCTGTCGTAAGCAACAATCACCGTAATTGAATTGTGACTGTTGATGTTTTTTTCTAGCACACTGGCATCATGACGAAGACAACAAGCTATTGTGTGGTGTCCTTTACAACTGGATATACAAATGTCAAATGTTCTATGACATTTTTGTACCAAATGACATGGAAGATTGCCCTCAGGTTCTTGTTGTGTCGCACAACCCACATTCGCATCCACCACCTCTCCCAGTGAAAACCCCTTACCCCCTTATTCAGCTCTTTCGAACCCTCCTCCTGCAGCTTGACTAGAAGCTCGCTGATGCCACACCTTGCTGAATCATGCTTAACTCTGGATTTGTGCACACTTTGCATGAAATGATTGGTTGGACTGATTGTCATTGTGATTCATCACTGTCACATATGCATCCCTCATTTGGGAATCTGGACCATGTCTGGCAACTTATTGAGGCCATATGGGAGACAAACTTCCCCTTTGGAACAGGTTATCGAGGTAAATTATAATGAGTACTGTCATGATAATTTAAGATTAATCATTGACTAATAGGTGCTGAAGACCTTCAGTGCCAACAATGTGATTGTCCCATTGACTACTGCTACCTGCGATGCGTAGAATGTCATGATATACCAGGTGAAGGACAATTCCGGCTTGTTGTTTGCATGATGAGTCAGATGGCATCATATCTTGTGCATGGCAAACGGCTTTCAATTGATACATCATTCAAGCGAGTTCAAGGCTGGCAAGAATTTGAAGTTGAGTGTTGGGATAATGACCATATGCGATGTATGTGTCATTTTCATTATTTGGATGATTATCTCTCATTATTACCACAGCTGTTGTCGTGGTCCATGCATTCACCATGTCACAGTCACCTGCTGCCCATTTGATTTTGTTTTGCTGGATCTTTGACATTGCGAGGCAAGATACTGGCTTGTCTATTCTGTTTCATCACATCAATGGCTTCGGGATTGAGACTATTGTGGCAGATGCTCACTGTGGTCAGGCTTTGGGTAAGCTGCTTGTGAATCACCTTGTTCAATACTAATTTTCATGAAGGACTTGGGATGTTATTGTTATGATCGGTGTTACGACCCTATTTTTACCCTTATCTCATCGCAACACGAAAAGGTACTAAGTCCCTTTTCCCACACCACAGCCCCAACAACTATGCCCCATGCACCACTTCATGCCGCACTAACGCCACCGGGTAAACTATTACCCAAAGGCTGTACTTATCTATGCCTCATGGCAAAACACGTGCCTGCCTCATGTCCCTTATCTCGGCTGTGCATGCTTCCATTCCATGGCCATGCGCTTCTCTTCCATTAAATGCTGCACATTCCTATCCAAGGCTATGCATACCTGTGCTGTGCACAGGATTTATGACTCACCATGACTTCTCATGACTCAATTGCTTACTGATCATTTCAAATACATACATAGCCTCTGGAAGGATCATGTAATACTACCATGTATGGTTATAGTATGTACAAACATGTACAAACAGTAGGATAGTATATAAACCCCAAGGCCCCAGCTGAATGTCCTCCAGTCTGGTTCTCTTGGTCTTTTCCCCCAAGCTCTACCGCTCAAGCCTAGTAAGCTTTACAAGCTTCATAGCTGGTAAGTCAAAGCTGTCTAGTGGTGACCTGATTGAAGCTCACACTTAGGGTCATTTCATTAGAACCAGACTATAAATGCAAGTTCACCTTGCCACTTCACTCACAAAAGCACGTATAGCTAGTGAGTATCAAGTCTATTGAAGAAGGAACATGCACTTAACAAGGAACCTAGTGTCCGCTCGCCTACCTGCTGGTTTTGATATCTTTGGTGCCTCAGGGGTCTACAGCCCATCAGAGGCAAGAGAAGTAGAGGCTCTCTTAGTGCAAGGAGTCAGGCTCGCTTTAGTACAAGGAGACCTAGTAGAAAACCAGAGTAGTGCATCAAGATGGGGAACTCCATCAGCAGAGTTTTCAAGGCTCTTGGAAGAGGTCATAGAGAGGCCCGAAGAGTTCTTAGGAGGATGTTTACCCTTCGTAGCAGGACAGATCACTGCCACACTAGCATTCGGTGATCCAAGGCACTGGTCCCTGGCGGAAGTAAGCCAGGACAGCACAGCGACAGATGAGGAAGCTGAAGACCGGCTTGCTCAAGAGATCTGTGAACAGGGACTCACACCTATTCTAGACCACTCTTGGTGGTTATCTCCAGCCCCATCAGTCGCCGTACGTGGTATATCGACAATCAAGGAAGAAGAGCCAGAAGAATGGCTCTTAGACATTAAGGAAGAACTGATCCTACTAAGGATCCCAAAGAGGGAAAGGTTGGAAGAGGAAGAAGTCAAGCCCCAAAGGAAATGGGCTAGAAAGGTTTACCAAGCGGTTGAAGAAAGACAATGCCACTGGGCTCCATTCAGGGAAGGAAGTGGAGAGGAAAGGCCTTATCTCAGGCCTTCTTTCAATTTTATCTAGATCTTTGAATATATGTTTCTTGTCACTTTCACGATCATCACAGGAATCTGCTATATCACCACTCTCGTTTACCTAGTAGGAGTCTTGCACTGGGTGTGTGTTGAAAGGAAAGGTTTTACCTTTGAACTAGTTTGCAAAAACCAAGTCTACAAGTTCTCACTTGAAGAAGACGATGCCCCTCTCAAGGCTCTCTCAGTCTTAGAAACAAGCAACGAGAATACCTGGGAAGGTTGGCCAGATGCAGATTGGGCAGACCCTGACACAGAAGGTTGGGATGATTACAACCCAAACAATGCCATCTGGGAAATTGACGAAGAAACCAATGCTACTTTAGACGCAGCTTTCCCCACAGCAACAGAAGTCATTGACCAGGGAACTCAGGATTGGAACGACTGAGACCCTGTAGAACAGCTGCACTTCGAAGGCCCAGCATCCCATAACAGGTACCACCCCTTTAGTTGTCAAGAAGAACTAAACAACTTCATCAGGAACTACACAATTTGGATCTTACGACAACAAGGAGAAACGGAGGAACAAATCCAAGAAAAGGTCCAGGACATCTTTGAAGTACTAAACAACAATGTCAATTTAGCACCCCTTACGGAAGAAGAAATCAACGTGATCTAAAGATATGTCTGACGCACTCAAGAGACTCCTGGAAGATGCCAGGGCAGATCTTAATACCCTCAATGCTAGAAAAACTCTATATGCAGAATTCTCCTATATCTCATCAGCACTCAATGGAGTGGACAAAGTAGCCGATTCAATGGCAAAACTAGTCAAACAGCTAAAACAAGAAATCGATGTCCTCCAACTAAAAGTATTGGACCTATCCAGAGAAGATGACGAAAGCGTGAAACCTGCCAAAGGTGGCAGCAGAAGGGTTGAAGTATGCGCTGACCATGGAGAATATGATGGAACCTCTGCCAAGTTTGAAGAATGGTGGGCCAAAATTAGAACTTGGCTAGAAATCAATGAGTCCATTGTACCAAAGCACTCCTACCAAGCAGTAGTGGCAGTGCTTTCCCACATGAAAGGACCAAAGGCCAGACCTTTTGCCCAAGTCCACATGAGCCGTGGAAAAACCTACACATGGGACCAAATGGTCACAGATGTGGAAGCCCTATTCAGGTACACCAATCAACAAGACTGGGCTAGAATGAAGCTCCAGAGCCTGAAACAGGGTGACCAACGAATCCATGACTTCTTAATCAAATGGGAGGCCATTTATTACCAAGCAAACATCAAAGACTCCCAGGTAGTACAGATCCTGGAAGCAAGTGTCAAATGTTCTATTATAGAACAAATATTCAAGACCGGTCAAAGGACGGCCGAATTGAATAAGTACCTACCAATAGTCCACACAATCGGAGCAGCGCAAGAAGCAGTAGACTTCATCAGAGGAGGATGAACCTACAACAAAGAAGGAGGGTCATGACAAGCAAATGAGATCCACGAGGAGTTCGAGGAGATCAATGCCTTCGGTGGACCCAAGAAATGCTTCAACTGCAGAGGCAACCATCTCATCAGGGATTGCCAGAAGCCGGTACTCCGATGCCCAGATTGCAAGTGGGTCAGTGGGAAACACAAAATGACATGCCGCAAAGGAGGCAGTCAAGATGTTAGAGCTGCCACCTAAAGGGATTTGGGAATCCCTCTGGGCACAGTATGCAACTAAGGAACTCAGTGTGAGAACTCACCGGGAGTTGAGGAGTTTTGCAGACAAAGCAGGTAAAGATTAAACTGTAAGAACAGCTTGTATTAACTAGGCGATTGAGCCAGCTTTATATACTACTTCTATAGTATTTATCTATGTATTGAACATGAATAAAAGTAGAGAGTCAGGTCGAAGATTTGACTCTTTAGATAAAAGATATAGATCAG
>JBBPRP010000801.1:0-10510 GCA_038093135.1 Leccinum longicurvipes
AACTACATTACTAAGTGATGACATAGCTGATGATGTCATAGTCTAGACCTGCTGACTAAATGGTCATGTGACCAGTCACGTGACTTGCTCTAGGCATAAGTCAGGTGATGAGAAAGATAAGATAGACACCCGTGATAAGATAAGATAAGAGAGGAAAAGAAACAGGGTTCGCAACAATAACCATACAGGGTAGTATTACATGATCCTTCTGGAGACTATGTATGTATTTGAAATGATCAGTAAGCATATGAGTCATGAACCCTGTGCCCTGCACAGGTATGCATAGCCTTGCATAGGAATGCACAGCATCAAATGGAAGAGAAGCACATAGCCATAGAATGGAAGTGTGCATAGCTGAGATAAGAGACATGAGGTGGGCATGTGTTTGCCATGAGGCATAGATAAGCACAGCCTTTGGGTAATAGTTTACCTGGTGGCAATAGTGCAGCATAAGATAGAATGTGAGGGACATTCATGGGAGAAGACATGTTACAATTGAGGTTGAACACCAGGGTTTTACTACTATGACAGTTTCGCATTCTTTTTTGTATACTCCTTTCTCCACTTATGTTGACAGTTATGGAGGATTCCATCTTTCTTCTTGGTACTTTTGTTCCAACTGCTCGTGCTTCTAATTGTTCATTCTCTTATCTTTTAACAAGCCTTCCTCGTGTTCCTTATCTCTTGCCAATCATCCCATGTGTCAACCCCTATGTCTTTCCCATTACGTCTTCCTCTCTTTCACTGCTACAAGCCCAGCTTGGTCCATGCCTTTTTTGTACTTCTATAAATATTGCTCGTAGCACAATGGTGTACTTCAGCTAGTTCTACACAATCAAGCATTACTTGCTCTTCCACGAGAACATTGCCACATGGTAGTGAGACATAATTTGACGCATCTTATCTGTCACTCAGCTTCTTTGACTTGATGGACTCTTCATGAGATTCTTGTCTTAGGAAGTTGACTTGCAATAACACTTCACATAACAAGACATAGCCATCAAGGCTGTATTCATAAGAAAAGAGACTTAGTATCTTTTTGTGTTGCAATATGATAGGGGTAAAACTGGGATTGTAACATTGGGTGAGTTTCAACCATCAACCTCACCCTGAGGCTGTTACGCTCGATCCGGGTAGGAGCAAGAGTATCCTTGAGGGAGAAGGTTTTTGGACGAGAGGCAAGGGGAACTGAGGAGTCTTGAGGGTCTAGGGATCAAGACGACGAGGTTCTTCGAGAGTTGAGGGATCAAAGACTAAGGTTCTAAGAGTTCAAGATGACTTTGAGAGATACTGTATGTCACTCACTCCCGGGTTATCATGTGTCAAATATGCATCTGATGGCGACAATTGGAAAGACTTGTATTGTGCCTTTACAGCAGCCACTACTCTCCTCTATGACATTGCTACATTGCTAAATCTTCCACATTCACTAACAGGCCCTTTTTTCCCAATGATCACACACTTACTGTCCATTGAATTGCCAGGAACTACAATCCAATTCAGGATTGAGAATTCCACCGTCAATACTTTGGGTCAATATGTGTACCATGCCATCACTTCAGACTGGTTGCACCTCATTGTCAAGTTCACCTTATGCTACTCAGTTGATCCATACTGCACTCTTTAAGGCCATGCCCCCAAGCTACATAGGTTTGGAAGGCTTCCTGGAAACATTCTTGGTATTGCCATGGATTTTGTGCTTGATGCTCACTCCATCATGGACTGTTCCTCTATTGACCAGAGAGAGTGGGCAATTTAGTTGCAACAGCTTGTTAAATTTTTTCATGCCAATGGGTATGTTCATGGCAGCCTTTGGCATCCTAACATCCCCTTTGCCAATGGAAAGACCTGGCTGCTGGATTACAATTGGGCAGGAAAAGAGAACAAGGTCTCCTATCCACATGAACCTTTGGCAAGGAAGCTTACAGATGAGTGTGATCATGATGACCTGAAGATAACAAAGGCAGATGATAAATGTGTTTTGAAACTGATGCTGAAGCATATTGGAATTAGAGTTGACAATTAGGCTACTTATTCCATATGTCCATACCTATGCAGGTACTCCTCACAATGTACATCCAGTAATTCCTTGAGCACTAGTAGTCCCTCCCACCCATGTTGGTTCACTGCATAGTACATACCTCATCAGGCATGTTCAAATCTACATCACAGAAGGGTGGATGATCAATGAATGTTTGATGCTCAACGAGCTCACACTGCGACATCCTGTAGTATACTAGTCTTTTACATAATTGTTGGATGAAAGTCTTGCCTGTGCCATCTTTGCCTGTACCATCTTTCTAAGGTCTCCTATTCTATATTCTCTCCCCTTCTTGGGTTCTCACCATGGTTATCAGGCATCTTCTAGCTTTGGGTACTCAGTAACCCTGGTTCTCACGCCCACTACTTCCTTCAGTGCCTCCTATGTGTTCTCTTGATATCTCTTATGTGAAATTTCTCATTACTGTGCTATGTAAATTGTACATTCAAGGTGATCTAAACTGGCATGAGGAAGTCCTGATGAAGTTCCTCCCAGTGAACTGGAAATACATATGTAGTAGCAGGGTCTCATTCCTGTCCAAGGTCAATTGGATACATCTCACCTTTCTCTTGTATGTGTCAACTGTTTAAGTGAGCTCACAAAACCAAAAGGAATGCTTGATTGAGTGCTCTGAGTCTAGTCCCCTTCTTTTCAAACATTTTGGCCCTTGAAGGATGTGCTGGCTTGCCATTTATACATGTGAACTCCTCTTGTGACTAATGAAACCTACTTAGGTCTTACCCTTGCAATTTTCCGGGTTTTTCCTTCCTAAGGAAGTGATATTTTTAGGCATTGATGATTTATTGTTTTGTCCACCCTCCTGCAAAAATCATTGCACATGTTTGATTACAGCCCATTGCAGAATGTTAGAGTGGTCCAAAAAATTTTGATGTAAAGTGGACTTTGAATCCACATCTCCAACTGAAATATCCCAATTTGGTAGGTGCTGTGGTTCATTGTACTGTACATGGTACCATTGGTACACTTGGTCTTGATGAAAAAAAAAATGTATTAGGAGAATTTTGAACTGTGTTCCATGATGTTCCATTGGTTAGACTGTGCAGAATCATGAGACCAACCCCAGGGCCACCATGCAGTCATTCTATTCAAATGAGACTCATTGACAAATACAAGTTGATGGGCTTCATAATTTTCACCTATCTGTATCTTGTAAGCAGTGTGCAATGCCTCATTTCATTCAATGGCTGGGCAGGTAAGCTATGAAGTGATGATTATTCAATGTATCATGCAGCACAATTGGAGTACATGATGAGTCATACATGTTTTCAGCTGAAGCCTGCACATTTCAATGTGTGGCATAGGGTAGCATGTGACACCTCAATGCCACACACTTCATGGAGGGCAACCTGCATCTCTTCAAGTAAAATGTCAGGTTGTCTTTCCACCAGGCCTTCTAGAAACTGAAGTGGTTTTGAGAAAAAGTAACCAGGAAAATAATATACTTTTCATGACATCAAGAGAATGTAAAGCACATCTTCTTCCACATTTGATTGCATGGACTTCAACTTCACCAGTGCACTTGTACAAGGCATTGATCTGGTGCTGAGTGGATTCTGGAACCCCAGTGAGTGAGCAGATTTGAGATTGTGTAAGTGAAACTTCTTGCTGGGATATCTTGACAACCATCTGCTGGACATCATTGGGAATTGCGCACTGCCGATTGTAGGGCATGAGCATAGCAGGCTTGAAGAGACAACAAACTACGTGCTATACTTGCCGAGAGCGTCCCAGATTTAAACTCCGAACGTCTCTAATTTTGGAAGCGCTCCATCGTTCTGCAACGGGCTGTATTGCTGCATGCCTGCATCCTCTACGGCGTCGTCCACCGAGAACCTGTTGTTCATGTGGCAATATCGAGAATAATTTGCGACTTCTTGCTATCAGATCCTCCAAGATAGGCTTCACCGCTCGAACTCAAAGACTGAAATGGTAACTCGAGTGAATCCATAAGAATGCACATGCAATAATATGGGCCGCATTGGACCGTATCCCGAGGCGAAAGTAATGAAACGAAAGCAAACATGACTCCGTTATTAGAAAAGCTGAAACGTAAGACATTGTAGAGAGCTTGAAGAAAATAGCAAGATGAAGGTGACCCAGGTTATGAAAAAGCGTGAAGCATCGCATGTAGTTGCGCCCGTAATTCCCCGCTTCGACGAACGATCCGTTTCATGCAGCCGTGTCCCCGGTCTTGCCATTTTCTCCGGGTCCACGGACCTCACCGTTAGTTCCCCGCCCCTTGCTAGCGAGACCGGCGGCTGAAAGTCCTCGTGCGGCGAAACCACCCGGACCCCCACGGCCTCGGCCTCTGTAGCCTCCTCGAAAACCTCCACCTCCAGGTCGGTCCTCCTTATCAGTCGCGATTTTAACTTCAACTGGCGAATCATTGATTTTCTGCAACTCAAAATTTTAAGACTCGAATCGATGACGATGATCAGGGAATTACCTCGTTGTTTTTCTGAAGACCTCCCGTCATAGCCTCTTCATCGCCAAATTCGACGTACGCTATTTTCAGACTCCGCCCTTGCTGAGTGTGAGGGTATGCCACACGAACGACCTATGAACTGTTGTAAACCACAAGCTCCCTGTTAATCATATAATTCACGTACACCCGATTGTTCTCCACCGAAGAACTCGCGTAACTCTGCCTCGTTCGCAGGCGTTTGGAGGCGAACGAACAGAGTCCATGATTGTTTGTATGTTCGTCTGGATGTTGGAGTACGCGTACCAGCGCTGTCCGTTGTCGGCGACTTGAGACCAGATTCCAAGATATCAGGCGTAGGTGCGGAAGCGACTTCGTCGGGAACAGGAGTCTCTTTGCCTGATTTGGGTTGAGCCACAGGTGCGTCTACGGGAGACGAGCTAGCCTCTGCCCTATCCTCTGAATCCTTGTCTTTTGACTCCCGGTCCACGCGTTCTTTCTTCTCCTTCAATTTCTCCCTTTTTTTCTGCTTGTCCTTCTCCGCTCTATCAGATCCCGTTGGTGTGCCATTTGTCTTGGTTTGAGGAAGGCTGGTGGTACCCTCTTTTGGTGTAGCCGAAACAATTGGAGACGTTGGAACGAGCGGAGGTTTGACTTCCTTCGACATTGGTGAAGCGGGTTTCTCACTAGACACAGGTGTAGAACCCTTTGCCGGTGGATTTGTGGAAGCGTTTGGAAGTGAAGAGCTTGTCGAGTTGGGGGTGTGCGCGACGTTGCCGGGAGCGGCGGTACGACGGTATGCGTAATTGAAGCCTGTATGACGTCAGCGCGGGTTGGTTATTGGAGCGCGGGTCACTCACCTTGACTCTTAAGCTCGGCGCTGATCCGGCCTTCCTTTATGTCCAGGACAAGGGATCCGAAAGCAGCATCACACAAATTCCAGTTCCAGCAATTCTTCCAAGCAGGTTCCTCACCTGTGGCTGTAGGGGGTGCACCACTCTGACCTTGGGGTTGAGGAATACGTTCGATGACAGACAAGGCCTTGTCGAGGAGAATCCGCTGGTGCTCATCGATGACGGCGTCGACCTGAGTCTTTACGCTATCCCAGACTTTGTCGAAACCCTCCTTACCTACAAGGAGCTTGCGGCGGAACCCCTCGAAATCGCCTTGGACGCTGAACTCGTTGTAGGATGTAGCATATCGAAAGTGGAGGCCTGCAGATATGGAGAGATCCGCTTTGAGTACAAGGGCGAGTTGAGCGATGATTCCCTCGCGGCCTGGACTTGCATGCGTGACGAGAAGACGCGTTTCTGAGGGATCGAAGACCCGTTGAGCGGTGTCGACGAGCTCGCCAATCTGAAGCGCGGTGGTCCATATTGTACCCTGACCACCGGCGATAGTAGCGTTTCCATCACCGTTGTCGAACATCTTGTGTGGGACGAGAGCACCCCCTAACCCAAGGAGCCGCAATTTGACACCACCCACATCAAGGCAACGCGTCGTGGCTTCGTCTAACACGTGCAAATTATCGATGGCATTGGCACCGGTGCGGAACTTTTCGAGGATAAGGACATCCTCGCAAGCACCACAGACAGTAAAGACGGGGACCTGGAACTTGATTTGGCCGGAGAGGAGGAGAGGGAACTCGGATATAAGGGAAATGTCTACGGTGGAGCGGATAGAGGCAGGGGTATTGTCGGGGGAGAGGAGATGGTTGCGCTGTGCGGTGGGAATGAGGGGCGAGTACATGGTGAGATGGCGGAGGGTGCGGTCGTTGATTCGGTCTAGACTGCTGCTCTCTAACGAGGGCGGGTGGACGCGTCAGAGATGGATTAAAAAAAAGGGAGACAAGAGGACGACATGCCAAAGAAACCGAAATCGCCGGTGTGTATGACCGCTTTTGCGTTTGCTTCGCGTGCGAGATCATTGAGGGCAGAGAGACGGCCACGGATGTCGGCAACACAGAGGATGCGGGCGTGTACGGTGTCGATGATTTTTGTCTGCGTGTTGACTTGGGTTGCTTGCGCTCTCGGATGGGGCGATGCTGCGGGACGAGTCGAAGTCGAAGCGGGGCGGGGAATGGGCTGCATAATACAATCTTTTACGCTCGAGCGTTCACACAAAGAATGAAACTGCAAAACCGTGCAAGTGGCGCATACCCTCCCTCCACATTTATTAGGTAATTAGCTATCTCCCATTTTGGACTCATTCTCGTAAAATAATTATATTACCCATCGACATCGGCGACGAACGTCGGTGACGATGAGCTCGTAAACGACACCGCCCGAGCACACGTTACCGCACACGCACATCCCCCCCGTCGTCCCCGGGCACATCCGCACTTCCATCTCTGTCGCCCGCCCTCTCCGACACGTCCCGTCTCGCTTGCCCTTCTCACCTCGCGCCCGTCTACATGGCCCAGAAACACGACAGTCATGCTGCTGCGCACCTGCCCGCGCCGCCCGCTCACACTTCCCCTCAGGTGACCCCATCAGACAAGCTCCTTTCCTCCGTCGTTCCCCTTCCCCTCAACTCTCGAATAGCTTATGTCACTTTCATTCCCGCCACTGACGGTCCTCCCTACGACATCCTCGAGCTTGGACGCAGGCAACTGGTGTCGCGGAATGACTCCCTTACTCTCCTGGAATCAACGCTACCACATGTCCATATTGATGGCAACTCCTCCGCACTCCATGTCTTCGTGTTTATATCCCTTGATCAGTCTGATGCGTCTCTCACTGCCCTAAAATCAATATCATTGGATGGGCTCGTCTGTGAGTGTTCCTCCCATCACTCTCTGCTGCCTGCCTCTGTCCGTACACTTGCTCATGGTCCCCAGCTTCGGATGTTTCACTCTTCGACCCTCAAACATTGTATCCGTGTTCGTACGAATGTGCTTCCCAGCCATCACCTTGTCATCTCTGCAGCGATCCAAAACGCTCCTCCGTTAGTGATCCAGATTTCTCAGCGGCCAATCTTCTCCCGCGCAAGCCACTCCGTGTATTTTACTCTCACTTCATAAGTGCTCTTCGCGCCCGGATAATCGACGACATCATCAAAGTATCCAAGGATGCAGCCAGTGGGCGTTCTGCCCACAGGTTGGTGGATGGTTTTTTACTCTCATCCTCACCCATCTCCAATGAATGGGCAACTGACTGGCTCAATGGTGCGAGACTGAGGTAAGGTTCAACCCTTCAGGCACTATCCGACACTAACTTTCGCAGGCCACTTGTACATTGTCAACTCGAGGTGCATCTCAGTGCATCGAGACTAGAGGTATATTCACACTTGCGGCCAACCGACCTTTTATCTCTTGATTTCAGTCTGCCGTTAGCTGCTGGCACACCAATTATATTGTTACCCTTTGGGGTTCCAGCTTATTACTTGTCGGCATACAACGGCCCTACTTCCGGCATCACATCTCAATTTGAACAATCCCTTTCAGGATGCGGTGCGGGTGAATGGAATACATCCATTCTGACATTGCACTCCGAGAGGCAGAGTACTTTTCGGTCAGGTGTTGCTAAGCGGACGAGTCCTACCTATATCATCGCCTGGATAGCCGTCCAGAACAAACAGGGTGAAGATAAGGGGACAGCCATCATATGGCCGTTGCAACTTTGTCTTGCGTTTGCGCCGTCTTCCCAGTCTGCTCACGCTCGACACCCTCTTCCTTACATACCCGATCTACCACCTCAACTTCAACCTTCACCACCTCCACCTCCACCACCCTCCGCCGTGCTCACGCTGCCTCACGCCCGTGAAACGAATGCCCCTGTCGTCCCTACTGCCTCGGCACTCAGTGGTCGTCCCATCTCACGTCGTCTCTGCGTGTCGCCAACCTCCGAGTCTGTCCGCGCATTCCGTTGCTTGACTATCTCAAGATCATCGAAAGTTGACAGCGTAGCCTCGGAAATAGGATTATACGTCGAATCTGTTGCAAAGGAGCGTGAAAGGGAACGCGAACGCATTCGAAGAGAACGCGAGAATGCACAGTCATCCGCCTCACCCCGAACTGTGGCGACACCTTCCACTAGCACCGGCATTCCAACTTCAACTTCCGTCACCATAGCTAGCAACTCACCTGCGGCTCTTTCTCCGACTAATGTGAACCATGCAGCAGGCGAAACTCAAATACTCACAGACCTTGTTGATCCACCGATGGCGCCCACACCATCGAACGCTAATCCTCCTCCACCTTACCCCTCCCCTCCCTCCGTCCATGGAAAGGCAACCACTCACTCTGGAGTGGAATCCGGCACTGTCGTCGAATCTGCTTCCGTAGTATCGAAAAACGAATCTGTTTCGCCGCCCCTTGATCCACCCTTTGATCCGTTTGGATCCACTGATGGCAGTTGGACGCAGCCCCACAACGATTTCATGAACCTTGGGGAGGCATACGATATGGGCTTCGATATGAACGTTGACGATATTGGCACCGGAGGTGGTGGTGGAACCACAAGCACAGGACATGTAAACATGGATTTCGAGGATGGGTTTACCTTCACCGAAGACGACTTTGATTTCTTTGATCGGCCGTCCGGTGCTACCAAAGCTTCCCGGACCATTGTACCGCCGATTGCAGACTCTGCTGGCCTTCAACTTGCAGGATCCGCGCCAGTGGGGTTCTCGCCGTCAATCCTTGGAGATGGACCCTTTTCTGTGGCCGCCGCTTTTACTCCGGGCCAACAACAACCGTCTCCATTTACTGTTAGCGGAACTGCTGATTCCTTCACCCCTCGACTGTCTGAGCTGTATCACATGCAGGATGTAACTCCAGCCAGCATAAATATGACATTACCGTCCCCAGAGTCTACCCCGAATTCGGAGCCGTCAACACCCCATGTTAAATTGTCTCTTGAGCACAAGAAAGGACCTACAATTCTATCCAACTTCTTTGAGCCGATCCCGTTTGCTCAGAGCCATCGACTATCTGATTCCAAGTATCACATGGGTAAATTTGCCCTCCCCAGCCCACCAGATGAAGAAGACCGCACGCAGCCGATTCCTTGCGTCCCGTCACCCAGTCAGAACAATCACTGGAAATACCGATACAACATCGCGACTGACCCCCGCATTGGTCTTGTAAGAAAGCTGATTGGAGTCAAACGAAAGAGCTTCGACCAAGGTTCTCGTAGAACGAGGCGTCCTAGCTGGCTGCAACATGACTTGGATTCAGAGCATCCTGTATCTGACGACCCCAATGATGCTTCTGATACAGCATCGGACGATGAAGATGCTCAGGTTGCTGAACCTGCTATTCCTTCTCGAGCCATCACGCCGCCTCCTGCATACCTGCCGCTTGGACCGACCTTGCTTCATATGCAGTTTTCTCATCCCTATCTACTTCCCCTCAGTAGACCCTTGCGGCCGCCGGGCGCAGCGGTAGCACCTATGACAATTCCGGTTCCAGTCCCGACATCTGTCCCCACTCCCGTTTCGCCTGCAGCTGCGCTCGGTGCCGCGTCGGAGAAGTCAAAGTCTCTCGAAGCCGCAGGAAGTATGATCGCTAGGGAGGTCGTCGAGAATAGCATATTTGCTGACGCATGGCTGGCCAGTAACACCCATTGTTCTTCAGAAAGGCAGTCCACTGTCTGGCCCGCCGATGTGTCAACCTTGTTTGAGATCGTCCGTTGTCTGCCTGCGCATGAAAGTCCGGTTGAATTACAGACTTTGCTGCATCACGGCAAGTGTGTCAATTGTCACGAAGGCTCGTTTATTGACCAGTTTCAACAAGACGGCGTTGGAACTGCTCCAGCAGACCATACGCTTCTTCAACGTATGGATACACCAATGATCCTGGCTGGTAAGGGTGAATCTATGATTCAAACCTTGCCAGCGTCCGTGCGCTTCTGGGAGAAGCTTGGACTAACGCCGCATGCGGGCAGAAAAGACATCACTGCCTTCCTCTTTTTTGAGGATAATGGCGTGGACAGGCAACCGTTCGCGGAAGCCTGGTTGAGAAGGTTGTCTGCGACATACAGTGTGCGTCCCTCGTTAGGCCTTCTTTTGCGTTGTTGTTGATT
>JBBPRP010000802.1:0-10510 GCA_038093135.1 Leccinum longicurvipes
ACACTTACCCGTGCGGGGGAGCGGTTCCGTTTGGCGCGTGGTCGTGTGGTGTGACCATGGCAGAGACACCGCCAATGCGGCCTAGGAGAGACGGCTGCGTCTGTGGAGGTAGGGAGCTTACCGCCGGTTGTGTCGAGTCGACCACAATCTCAATTTTGATGGGGCGTCCTTGGGAACGGTGAGGGACGGTGCGGTGCGCGCACGGGAGAATGAGACTCACGTCCGTCGATGTACTTGCCGTCGTACTTTGCGCGGGCGGTGACGGCATCGCCAGAACGCTGAAAGGCGACGATGGCCATACCCTTTGAGCGACCCTGCGAGTTGTATATGAGAAAGATCTCCTTGACGGGTCCAATAGTCTTTCGAAAGAGCTCCTGTCAAACGGACGCGTCTGAGGGGTTGAACGGGGGAAGAGCAAGAGCCACTTACCTCGACCTCGAGCTCACCGACGTCCGGGGGCAGACGACTCAATAGTATTTTACTTCCTGCGTCCTTTTGCTTGTGGTCGCGCCATGCTGGTGGTACTGGCTGTTGACCGAGGAGTGCACGCTTTGATGAGTGGTAGTTGGTGAGCCTCTGCATGAGGAACAACAAACACAAACAACATCGGTCCCGTCGATCTCCGGGCCGATAACCCGACGATGTATCACGTGTCTCCGTGAATTTATCTGAACGATCATGAAATTCTCGTCTCTTTCAACGACGACGCACACGAAATGGATCAGATACAACAACAACAAGATCATCACCAAAAAGATATTCTTGCTTATCTCTTCCAAGACCCTTCCAACGACCAAAGTCGCCAGCAAGACGCCCACCACCACGACATCACAAATTCCACTCACCGCATACCCGCTGCCCTCCAGAATGTCCCTCAGTCAGCAAATGCCCACTTTGGACAGCAGCCCCTCGATCTCGTATCCATGTCCAACCTGATGTCTCTCCACAACTTGGACCCTACCACCACCACCACCACCCTTCCCTCTCCTGCTGCCCTCACTCCCCAGATGCTTTTCGAACAGCAGTACAAGCTCACACAGCTACACCAGCTTCAGCAGCTCCAGAACCAGATTCAGAACCAGATCTTCCAACAACAGGCATGTCCCTTCCTTTTTGCACTCCAGCTCTTCCTACATCTTCCTAGGCCGATCACTTCCTGTATTCTGATCTTGCCTTGACAGCTCGCCCTTATCAGTGGCCACACGTCTCTTGCTGCACATGAAACCTCTCCTGATACCCAACGCAACCCGGTTTCTCCCTTCAATGGCCTCCCGACTCCACGTATGTACGCTTGCCCGATATGGCCCTATCTCTTACCCTTCTTTTTTCTTCAGTGTCTTCTGCTGAAATCCGTCCTACAAACCCTGAATTCTTGTCCCGCCTCAACCCCCCCTTTCAGGACTCCCAGCAGTCTATGTACGCTCTCGATCCCATTCCACTCCCTTCCCCCCAGGAACCGTCCCCGTCGACCCATCATATCAGACACCCTGGATCGGCCTCTGCTCCCGCCAATATCGCATTTCCATCTTTTTCCTCTCCCTCTGATCTTGATATATCTCCCCTGACCAGCCCATGGCTCGAGGCTTATCCACACCCTCCCAATAATAGACCTGCCAAACGTACCGTTTCCCCTTCCGCCGATGATGCTGCTCGTGTGCACAGAAAGCGTCCCACTCCAACTGCTCCCGTGTCGATCAAGGCCCCTCGAAACGTCAAGTCTGCTACATCTACTCCCCTGTTGCGTTCCACTAGAACTCGTCGCAACAGCTCCGTGAATGAAGCAGATTCGCCGTCCCCTGTAGATCTGGCCATGCCTCCTCCTGCACCCCCCAGGAACCCTTCATCTCCCTCGTTTTCCGCCTCCATAGCATCATCAGCCCCGCCTGTCCAAGAGCAGCTCCGCATGACTCCCGTCACGCCAGCATCCATCATGAATCTCGGGAGGCTCGGTGTCAGCAGTAGCCTTGCACCGGCGCTGCAACTATCTCGGGTGGAACAGGGCAAGGAGCCCGCAAAGAACAAGGACACCACAACCGCGCAAAGGACATCCCGCAAGGGAGGTCTACCGCTCATCTCTCCAGGTCCTAAACCCATTCTCCCAGGTACGCACTCATCTTTAGTTTCCTGCTGACCAAGATCAATTGTATGTGCTCACCCTTGAGCAGCCGGATCCACAGCTACGCTAAACAGTTTGGCGATCGCCTCCCCACCAGCCCCCATCTCGCGCAAGTCGCACAAGGATGCAGAACAAAAGCGCCGTGACTCGCTCAAGACAGCGTACGATGACCTTCGCACGCTCTTGCCGCCGATACCCCTCCCATCGGATGACAACTTTCCAGACGAGCCGATTCTGCCCGGTGCTCTCCCCCCTCGTGGGCCCCCGAAGGTGGGTGGCGATGGCCCAAACAAAGGAGTGAGCAAACTGCAGCTGCTTCGCTGCGGCAATGACTACATCCGCGCGCTCAAAGGCCGTGTGGATCGCCGCGATACGGAGATTGCGATGCTGCGACGCGAGGTGCTCCGGTTACGTGCGTTTGCCGGCGATGAGGCACACAAAAGCGATGTCGATCTAGACCGAGATCTGGATGCGGTGGAGGCCGGCCATCCGAGGCTTGGAATGTCGATTCTGGACGAGGAAGGCGACGATTGTGAAGATTAGTTGGTGATGGGTGCGGGACATCTTGGCTGTCAGTGTATAGTATGTACCGTGTATCATGTCGATTTAATTATGCAAGTGGAACTGTTTGCGATCTGGTAGCATTGTGAGCTGTCCGCGTTCCTTTACCAACCTTAACAGAACCGGTCGTCGCTCATGCAGGCTTCTTTGGGGGTGAGGACCTTCTTCGCGAGCGAAGTCGCCATTGCGTGTGGTGCCCGTGAACAATCCAACGTTTCCTTTTTGGGGATGATTTTCGTGGAGTTCGGAGTACGAATCCGTGCCACATCGTCGTCGTGGAGCTAGCGAATGTGGTACGTACACGGTGACGATTCGCCTCGAACATGTCTCAAACCGGCCCTCGCAGTCCCTTGTGAGTCCATATGCACCCTCCGAGATACCGATCCAAACACCCCATCGTCCCTCCAGCTCACTCGTCTTCTTGATGCATGTCGCACTCGAAGCACCGCTCGTGGTGCAGACGTTCTTCTCCCCCGCGTCTCTGCCCTTTATGCAAATGACGAACACGACGGTGGTGATGCTCAAGGTATGAGGCTCCCACCCTCGGTTTCCACAACGTGTGATGATGGACCGCGGTCGTACGCACAGCTGTACGCTGCCATCGTCGCTGCAACATGTGTCGCCTCCGTGCTTGTGTTTCCCCTCCCAGGTGCGTTCTCACGATGTGACGGACAGAAAACCGCTGATCGAATGCGTTCACGTAGAGTTCCTCCCCGGAAAACGCGCGTTCGCGATCGCACTGTGTGTGTACCATACCGTCGCGTCGACGGTGCTCTATCAAGCCCCTCGGTTTATCCCGCATACGTTTGGTCCGTCGCTCGAGGCGTACGTTCCTCCCCTTTCCCCCTGTCTTATGAGGCTAACGCATGCTAATGCACGCGGTACACGGTAGATTGAAGATCACACCGGAAAACATCTGGGGCACGTTTCACGGCTTGCTGGGGTTTATGATAGTCGTATGGTGGCAGTTGACGGTGCAGTACGCGAGTGCGGTTCGAGCGGGTGCGTAAGTTGAAGTAGGGGAATGGAGGTGCGGAGGCCCGACCGGCTGCCGAGGCATATTATCGGTTGCATACCAGGACCCCGGCAATAGACGATCCTAAAATGCCATTTTCCGCAAATTTTGTCCGGATACAAATCCGGGATGGTCTTTTGGTCCAAATTCCGGTTTCTTTCCATCTTCGCACCTTCGCCCCTTTCATTAAATGTGTCCACAGATAGAACAAAGTCCTTGTAGCTATTGAATTAACAGCTACTCTCCGTTATCCAACCCGGTGGTTGGAGTCCTCGCTTCCTGAATAACAAAGCGGCTCGCCCAATCTGAGGTTGAGCGTCCACATGGTAGGGTAGCGATCAAAGCAAGATTGGCAGAATGCAACTCAATGCTTGTAGCTCAGGTGTATAAAAGTACACGAAAGGATTTCGATGACAGGAATCCAGATTGTTCGCACTAACTGCTGTGACATCAGGTATTGCAGGTAGGGAACCGCGGTACAGGTCAGTACCCGCCATGCGGGCACAGGCAGGCTGGGGAAGTAAGCTCAACCAGCGGCGCGTATTGCGATTCGAGAAGAGTTGCAGCGCCCACCGCTCATTGTCTTGTTCCTCAATGCGTTCATCGACATACAGGAAGGTCGGGACGGCGAGGACGAAGGCGGGCGGGTGCACGTCCATACAAACGGACGAGGGGCGAGATGGGGCGATGGTTTGTAGGTCCGTGTGGACGTTTGGGAGGGGCGAGGTGATGACGGCGACGGCAAGGAGGAATTCTAGGAGAAGACGGGGGAACGAGGGCGAGATGACGACGTCATGCACTCCCCCACGTCTAAGGTAAGCAACAATCCGCGAAGCCGAAACTACAACCACGACCGCATGTTGAAAGAGAAAGGTGGGATCCGAGCGACTCCGTACTAATCGGTGAAACAATGTTTGGTCCAACAAAAGCCTCTTACGTTCATTTATAGGACCCTTAATTCCTTTTTTTGGCTCGAATTCAAGACCCGTGGTTGGGCGAGGTACTCTCGAAGCCCGATGTTCTGTTTGAGGAAGTATAAGCTATGCCCAAAGCAGACATTCCTCCCGAAATAGAAGGTGTCGAGACTACAATGTAGGGCAACGGACCCACAGTGATAACAACATGAGTGGTTTCGGAGATGGGCCTGACCAAGAACGCCTAGGCGAATCTGGGGAAGCGAACGGTGGAAACGACAAGCGGAGTGAATCATGATCCGGTCAAGGCGTAACTTATAAGGACGGTCGGACCATAGGTAATACCCGTATCCACCGTCCACCTAGTTCAACTTCCAAATGTCTCCCCAAAATACGTTGACGCTTTCATTCCTCAAGGGGTTGTTCAACACCAGAGGGGCCTACATCTTGGCTTATAGTTGGTTGTTTGGAATGTGTAAGTGCCGGTGTTGTGTTATGGTACGGCTTTCAATGCTCACTGAACATCGTATCGTTGACTACCCAGCCGTTTGGGTAACGTTCTTTGCAGGCGAGTTTGCTGGCCAACCTTGTTTGATGTCATCACGCTACAAACTACTAACAATTCATTCACTTTAGGTATAATAGGCTATAAGGCTCTCCGTACGTCGTAGGGCAATTCCAATTGCAGACCCTCATTTGACATTTATCTGTAGTGAGGCAACAGTTTCGTGCCCTCCAACGCAGGATCTTCCCCGTCTACTTCACCGTGACTCTTTGCATCTCTTCGGTGTTGTTGTTGCTCTGGGTGTTCGATCACCCGAATGTCTTGACCCAGCTCGGGAACCCCTTGGTTGCTGATGTGGCCCAAGCATATGCCTTGGCGATTGTTGTTTATCTTCACGGTATCAATAAGTTTGTTGTCAGTTCCATGACCAGCAGGTACGTGTTCCTTGTGGTCGATATCCGCAGCATTTCAAAGCTCAACATGATTTGATGTCCAGGACGGTGTAGCAACGGCAGAAACTCGAAAAGGTTCAAGGTAGCTCAAACTACAGCACGAAGGTAATGGCAAATATTGGTATAGTTGGTTTTTGCCCACTTATCCCCACGTAGGTCTCGGAGGAGGTGAAGACATTGAATGCGAGGTTTGAAATGCTTCATGGTATCTGTTGGACAGTAAACTTCGGAGCGGTTATTGGCCTTGTTTTCCACGGACTGTGCCTTGGGATCGAGCTGTCTCGCTGAAAGACCATTTGAACTGTCCCAGTATGGGTCGCTGTGTTCTGTCGTAGGCGATTCGCGTGGTCGGGTGCACGTCTTCCCGAGCCTCAAAGGCATTGTGTAAACAAAGAATATATGTACGAATCACAATCCATACTGCCACAGGCTCGTCCGACGTCGATTGTAATAGTAGCAACCTTTGCGCTGTGTTTTGAAATGGTCGTGGATAGTGACTTGCCTGTATGCAGCTCCTGCATGGAAGCGCGCGAATCGTCTGGAAAGCAGGTTTTATAGTGTTAAGAAACAAGACACTAAAGGGAAGTAAGTCCCGTTTAGCTCAGTTGGTAGAGCGCGTCACTAGTAATGACGAGGTCAGTCGTTCAAGTCGGCTAATGGGAAATATATTTTTTGTTCTTGTTTCTCACAGCGATGATGGCTCGTCCACACAGAGCCTCTTTTTCTAGGTAATGTGTAAAGGCTACTCCACTTGACCCGTACGGATCTAAATTGCGTTACAGTACGGCCTGCAGCGTGCGCCGAACAGTCACGAAAGTTCGGACTACTCGGCGGTGCATCGACGCCGGATGGTGACATGATATGTAGCGTCGCTTATGCGGCCGCCGGCGGTAGGACGAACGCGCTTCATTCTCTTAGCACTCCTGGAAGGATCGAGGTGATGGACTATGGACGTATGGTCGGTTTCCTTTCCCTACTGCAAACACAGACGGTCGTCGATGTGGTATTGATACCAATACCATCGGATAACGTCCCACTTTCGAGGCATCCTACTCTCGTATAGTACGAGACGAAGAAGGACCTCCCCCACGCAGGAGCGGCCATGCCGATGCCAGTAAGTACTTTATCTCACTTGGCTCCACAAATACAAATGGACGATAGGAACTGCTCCTAGATATCTTCCGCCCATGACTTGGCGTTGGCGCGTGTGTCTTGTGCTCGCCTGCGCTCGTGACTGCTTGCATGCGGTGCAGGTATAGTTGAGTTGTGGACGGAGGTCGTACAGTTCGTCCCGCCCTCTCTCCTCGTTTAAATAACTCCCCATTTCTTTTTGTCACCTCCTTCCTCCGAACGGATATTCATTCTAAAATGTTACATTTGAAGGTGTTTGTCGACGTGATCGATGTTCTGTCTCTTTGCACGGGCTCTCTACTGCCCCTCTCGCTTTCTTTCCACCTCCCTAACCAAGCGACCAAACAACAAAGGAAGGACACATCTTGACCAAAGCAATATTTTATTGCATTTACTTAAATGGCGGTGCGTCGACGGTGACATTCTACTCCGTTCATCATGATTCATGGTGGTCTGGCGTCGGCGCGTGTAGCGCTCTTATGCTAACCCCCGCGCTCATGACTGTTCACCTACTTCGGGTGGTTCGACTGATCGTGACATTTACAACAGTTCAGGAGCCCGAAGAGCATAGATCGTCCGAGGGCGGATAAATTCTGCATGTCAAACCATATCACGTATGTCTGTACAAGTGGATCCCAGCCCTCTTGTTCGCAGCGCTGGCGGAGGGCATCATGTATATCGCTCGCCAACCTGCGGCAATGTTGATGAGTGGCAGTGGGATATGCCGTCTATGTCCACGGTGCCCACCGCCTTCGCCCCGCCACCAGAATAGTTGACATGGTGAGGCTGTCGTCGTGTTTTGGAGCAGCACGCCGTCGGGATCTGCCCCCGCCCCCCTCTTCCCTCCCTCAAGTTACCGCTTTTCCTTTGCCGCTTCCATTCTCACGCCTACTGGACTTGGCGTAGGATGAACAAACGGGTAACCGAAAGTGCTCGGTCCTTTGTAGGATGGGTGCCAGTCGACGCGATCGATTTTCCTTCCCTCTTTCAATCCACCTCACCAAAGTATCGGATACATCCTGACCACTGAAAAAATACGGTGGACTGTTTGACCATCGATCCTATTAAGTATATTTAAATCCACCCCGCCGAAGGATCGGACTCCGGACCTGTCGAGACCATTCCCGCCCATCAGTCCGTCGTGAGTATCATTCAGTACTACGGGATCTTTATGGACTCCTCGTTAGGTTCAACGACCCTCCCCATCCCATCTTCCAGCACAATTCCGTTGCGCCCCCCTCAAGTCCCCGGCGGCGCGAAAAGATCATGTCTCACGTTTCCCGATCACGTTTCACGGCAGACGATGCATTGTTCCAAGTCTGGGCATCATCCGCCCGGAGTCGATTGTATGTATCCATCAAACCCCGAATAAAAGAAGACGACCCAAAAAATTTGAATGGGCCGGCAGTGACCGGATGATGTGATCAGAGCCATGATCCGCGCCGTGCGACTGCCAACCGCTACGGCGACTTGTTATTTTATATTTACGTCGTCATGGTCGTTGGTGTTCTCGAATGTGCAACGAGTCACCGCAGCGAGCGTGCCAAGTCTTTCGACGGCCTGCCGTCCAATTCGAGTCACTGCTATTCACACGCATGGTCGATTTACTGGGATCAACCGTTCGTGATCCAAGTCGGGCAAGCACAAAGATACCGATTGCGTAAGTGTGGAGCGCTGCACAGGTTGCATCGCGATAGTATTGTGTGGTCGTATAACGACGAGCGGCCAAACTGTAGTTTAGAGTTACATCGATAGCAGTGCGCAGCATGGTGGGACCAGCCAGCTTCTCTGATGCGCCGGCCGTCATGTTGATCATGTCTTTCAGCGCTCTGTCGATGGGCCGCGCAGTAGGCAATAGAATACAGAGCCAAACATGTTTGCGTGTGCATGCCGCGGTCGTCCTAAGATTCATGACCATTTTTGTCGTCACTTATCAGAGATAGCGGTCACCCTTTAGGATAAGCGTGACAGCGGAGTAGCTAATCGATATGGCTCCACCGTCGTCAGCTCATGTTGTTCACCTGGTACTCAGGTCCGGGTCTAGCCCCTTTGCCTGTAGCGGCCGAAATGCAAGCTTATATATTGAGGCTGGCATCATTGCTAGAACTCGGGGTGGTATTCCCTGGCACTAGATTGATCCACACAAACCGGTATCGGCCCACCCGAACAGGACATGTTACAGCGGTCTTTTTACAATCGGTAACCAAGTACGGCGAGATGAGCGTGATAGGATCCCATGGAAAAGCCACAAACTGACCCGGAAGCGAGTCACCCCGGTTCGGAGACGAACCGCCCCACACTATTACCTTATAATCAAGAAAGCCGTGGAAAGATACGGGAGAAAATCACCGATATCGATATGCAGCATGGAGCGCCCCATCAAGGCCTAGAACTGTGCACCCATTGCGAATAGACATACGGACCTTCTATGGATAAGTGTATTGAAAAAGAAGAGTCACTGGAATCAGTGCGGAAATCGCATGTCAACGCAGACACGCGGGAACGGGGCTGTAAATGTCAATAGCGTCGGAATGAAGTCACAAGACGCAATTTCTTTTTGAGGAAAATGCTGTGACTCACTGACAGGAGAGTACGAATCTAGGCCGCATTGTGAAAGGTGCGGGGAGACGTAGTTGGCAGCGCCTAGCCTTTTTTGTGCGGAGGCAGCAATGCCCGGAAGTCCACGCAGATGCGGCTCGGCGGAATTGGAATCGGCGCCACAGGACAGGTGAGAATAGTGCACACCGCGGAACGAGCATCATTTCATTTCTGGAGAACATCGTTGTTGTGACTAAGCTATGCATAATTCACCACGCATTGAATGGGTAGTGATGTGGATGATGTATTTCCTAATTATGTGTGGTGGGGCCCTGATCGCTCATGCGAGTGAGGACGCTGCACGTTGCCAACGATGAAAGTGCTGTAGGAGGCGTTCATACGGCATCCGCCGTAACACCGGGGTGGTCAGTGAGTGAGGATGGGCGTGCTGTGCCGTTAAGCGCGGGCGGTGACATATTTAGATGGTCTGACGCGGAGGCGCTGAGATGAGGAAGTGGAGATGGGCGGTGCAGATCGAAGCGGGGACAGGAACGTAGCTGGGTGGAGAGAATGAACCGGTTCGGTCAAGTGGTCGTGGAATGAATTGATCGAGATGGATGGATAAGCACCAAAAAAGGGGCGAGAATGTTCCGGTTTGAGCGAGTTGGGACACAACGCAGGCCGGCAGTTCTTGATGGTTCCCAAGCCACCAAGTCGACTTTGCCAGCGCGGCGCAGACTCTCCGACGAATACAGAGTGCAGGTCATGCAGGGTCTGCACGAACACGAGCACGGATCGGCGGTTGAAGGTGGAGGACGACCACTGCCACAGTGTGCGATCAAGTTCCGATGAGTAAACAAGGTTGTTTGTGGATGCTTATGCACGTGCCGTAAGCCTACATAACAAGCACATAAGAGCTTCAAACACGAGCTCCGCTGTGCTTTTGTGTTTACCGTAGTTCCCCCCCCACCCAGCCATGTCCCTCGTCTCAACAGCCCATCCTCTGCTCTTTAACCCACACAAACGTCAACGTCGCACCGCTACTGCCGTCCTCGCCGGCGATTTCGATCTCCGTCCGGCCAGGGACGTCCTCACGAGCTTACTCAACGGCGTCGGGCCCTACAAGGCGGTCGAGAAGGACGAGGGGGTGCGTAGGAGCAGGAAGCGCGAGAGAAGGGAGCGTGATAAGGAGAAGAAGAAGGCTGGTCCTGTAAAGGCCCTTGACAGGAAGCCGAACGTCGACCTCACCGCCAGATCCACCTCGGCCCTCCCCGTTCC
>JBBPRP010000803.1:0-10496 GCA_038093135.1 Leccinum longicurvipes
AGGGTTCTGGTTGGGTGGTGGGTGGACTGAAACGCGATGAGCAGGAGGAGGAGCAAAACCACCTGGATTGTAGTTGTTGGGGTATTGTTGTGGGGGCGGGGGTCTGGGAGAGAGTGTGCGGTACGGGTCGTGGTATGAAGGTTGTTGCTGAAAAGCGGCCTGGTTGTCTAACGTCCTTGCCATCTGTTTGTACATGTAATATAAAAAATAGAGTAATCAGTAAGACACGAGGAAAGCAGTGACGCAATGCACGCGGCGCACATTGGCAGGTAAGCTTGGATCAAGACGGTGCGGACGAGGAGCAGGGAGGGGAGTGTTGGGGTGAGGAGGGGGAGACTGGGAGATGTATGACTGGGGAGGGTGAGGAGGCAGAGGAGGGGGCTGGTCTAGATGAACGTAACCATCAGCGTATCCTGCAGGAGGGGGAGGCACAGGTGGTGGCCTAGTCATTACTCCGTCCCTATCGAACGTGTTTCGATCCCGATTCCGTCCCCTCCGTGTAAGTATGCTTCTTGAACCCTGAATCCGCCAGATGAGCGTAAGGTACAAGACGGGAAGAGCGTTCCTCGCGCACGTCGCTGTCATCCTGCCGCCGATCCACAACCTCTGAGCCACCACTCATCTGGTTGTCCCACGCCCTTTAGCTGTGCCTGCGTGGCTGCGGCCCTACTACTACAGCGTTGCTCGGCATCGCCGACCTGCGTTGCACAACTAAGCGAGATGTAGTCTTCTTCCCTCCATCCTAATCGGTACAATCACCTCCGAGTTCCACATATCCCCAACCGATCTGGATATCCGACAGGCGCTGCAGAATGACATGTGCTGCGCTGATTCGCGTACGTGATTATCGATGCTCAGTGGGCACAAGACCGTCTGGAATTTTCCTGATCAGTTCCCCGCTTCGAATTCTCCCTTCTGAAGTTCTGAACGTGTACCGGACCCTACCACCAGGGTCAACTGCACGATGCACGGAACTTGTTTGATCGTACTAGGAAAAGTTGCCAGTGGGGATACTTACTAGTACAGGATGGCCGGAACTCGCACAGGAACACGTAATTGGATGCCTTGATTGAATTACGGCGTTTGCGCGGAAGGTTCGCCGAGATGAACGTGCTCACCATTCCTATGAAAAACAGCCTTCCCTCTGTTGTGCAGCGTTACCACATATTACCCTCGGCTGACGGACTTAGAAATCGAAATCCAGAGTTGCAAAATCGAATAGAATATTTGGACTCCGATTCAAACACAGCAGCACCACCTTCTGGGTTGCCCAAAAAGGTAATTCCGCCTACTTACGAAGAACGAAATGTCGGGGCCAAAGGGTATCTGCGTTTTGATAGCGAAAGATCCAAAGTGACATAACCGTGATCGTCCGAACTAGTAGTGTAAAAAGACAGCAATGGTCACATATAGGAAATACAATAATTGAAAATAGCGTTTCATCTATGCAGCCGTGCGCATGGCGAAAGCGAGGTCAGGGAATTCGAGTGTGTTCCTGGTTATTGCTACGGACTGCCATCTCCCATGGTCAAAAACGACGTTGCTGGTGGTGGTCGCGAAGTGACTTCTTGGTATATCAGTTCTGTCAATCATGGTAAACCGGGTGCATAGGAAGATCGTACGAAATGCCGACCTTTCAGCTGTTCTTTTGACAATGGTTCTCCGTTATCAAAATCAAAAAATGATGGATCAATGAGATTTGCGACAGGCTCGTCGTCTAGGTCGTGGTAAGGCTACTTCAAATGATAAGAGGCAGAAACGTTTAGCGGGCAGATACACGCACCTCAAAGTACGGGTGCTGAAGAGCCTCGACGGCTGTTATACGTCTCTTTGGGCTGAATGTAAGACATTTTTCCAAAAAGTCAATTGCCTAGATGGAGAATATTCGCAACAGTAGTCAGTGACAAACCCGCAAGTGTCAAACGATGGCTAACCAGTTCGTTGGCTCCAAGGAACATGACCTTGAAATCCCTCCCTTTTCTGAATGGAAGGGCACGGATATACTCGCGAGATCTGGGAGATGAGATCGCATAAAAATCGTCGATGGAAGGTGTTCCAAGGACGTCCAGGATGAGGGAGAGCTGGTCGTGGTCTTTGGATGAAAGTGAGTGAATGTATGCGCGAAATTTGTGGAGATCACACTCACAATCACGTCCGGGGAACAAAGGTTTACCGCTAAGCATTTCTGCCAATACGCAGCCTACACTCCACATGTCTATCGCGCGCGTATATTCCTTGAAAGTTAGCATTACCTCCGGGGCGCGATACCACCTTTCTGGGCGTCAGACATGGGACTAGGTGACAATGAGAAGGGGCGCACCGCGTTGCGACATATTCGGTCATAAACGTACTACTGTCGTTTGCGACGTTTGGAGGGGGTCGTGCTGATCGTGCGAGGCCAAAGTCACAAAGCTGGCACGTGGAGGAATGAAAAGAGACGCTGCCGATTGCTGGGGGTGTGCTTACTTTGAGATCGCAGTTGGCGTTGAGGAGCAAGTTGGAGGGTTTCAAATCACGGTGAAGAACATCGGCGGAATGGAGTGCTTTCAATGCCCGGAGGGTCTGCTAGATCGTCAGGGAATCGTTTCGGTCGCAATTAGAGCAATGCCTATTACCTGGTAGATGAAATATTGACAGTGATCATCACTCAGTCTCTGAGTTCTGATAACGCGATGCAAGTCTGTCTCCATCAACTCTTGTACAAGATATACGTCTTTGAACAGCTCGAAGCTAGGGGGCTGAAGGATATCGAGAATGGAGATGATGTTCTCGTGACGAAAGTGCCGGAGCAGCTTGATCTCGCGGAGGGTGCGCAAACAAAACATGGAGTGGTCGAACGGTGTGATGCGCTTGATAGCGACCTTTCTCTGAGATGGTTGATGGATGGCAGAGCTAGAGGAACGCAGGGGACGTCAGAAACGGAGACGGACGAGGCGAGGAAGCGCTGACCAGACGATGCCATATGCGCCCTCGCCGATCACCTCCAGCACGCGGTACGTGGCATCTACGGTGAAGGTCTCGAGCCGGTTGTCGGTAGCCATGAGGTCGTCTTCGTCGTTGTCGGTCACGGTGGTGATGATGGGCTGTCGAACGTTGACGGCAGTGCCGCCAGTCGGACTTCGGAAGTCAGAGAACCCTGCCGTGATCGCGGTCGACGTTGCCCATCACGATGAGTTCATATCGAACTGCGCAGCTTTGAAGTGCATGCGTAGCCTCGTTTGATCCTGCAGCAGACACGTCCGCGGACATCGCGTAGAGTCGGAGCCGCAGCCCTGGCTGTGGCCGCATTCACAACAACACACCCCATCAACTCGGCACCGACGGTCTCCATCATCTGTCCCAGTTCTTCCCCATGTCCGGCCCGCATCATCCGCCGCTCACAGCCCCCGTTCTCGACCCCCTCATCGCGTCATTGAGCGCCCTTCAGTCCCAGTTCGCCGCGCTCCAGGAGGAGCTTAGTGGCATCAAGTCCGATGTCGGCGATGTTCTTATCCAGCTCGATACTCTGCGCAAAGCACAGAACACGACATGCACGACAGTTGACCGCTTGGAGGACTTGATTGGTGTCCCCGCCGATGCGAGATCCAAGGCACGCGCAACCCAGCGACGCGTCGGTGGCGCGACTGCCGGCGAGCCTGACCCTAAAACGGCCCCCGAAAAGACGCTCCTTCAGAGCCTGACCTCGATCCAGTCTACGGTCAATGAACTACTCGCTCGTGAAAGTCGCGCTTCCTCTTCTCGTGAGTGCTCCCTGTCGTATCTTCATCTCGCAGATCTATCCCTGATACATCGCGCAGTGGAAACCTTGCCATCATCCATGCCTGGTCAAAAGTGCTGCCGGACATCGCCATCCATCATGGATCCATCTCAACACCACCCGAAGTCGCAGTCAACACAACCTGCGCCTACAAACGTGCACTCCAAAGGTATGTATGCATGTTTCTCATGGCCCATCTCCTTGTATGCGCATGTATCCTTTCCGCTGGCTTTACTTCTATTCTTGCTTCAAGTGCGACGCACATAACTAACTGATTGTTACTTTGAATGCACACAGAACATGTTGGCATGTCGATCCAAGCGCACTCGTCGATACCCGGACCTTCGTATTCTCTCCCGCGAAACTGGGGGTGTGTCCCCTGGTTTAGCCCTGTCTACTGGAACCACAACCCTTGTAAGAATTCACCCCTTTTGGCGAACTCTCTCGTTATTCGAACTCACGTCATTATTTTATAGCAACGCCAGGCCTATCAGCAACCAATTCCAGTGAGTTTGTCTCACGTGTCAATTCTACGTCCAGCATCCGTGTATATACATGGGTGTGGCGATTAGGTTATCTAGGTTTCCACGCCTCTATTGAGTTATTTTCGCGTTTTCATCTCCAGGACGAAATTGTTGCTTTTCTTATTTCTTCTGGACTTTCTTGATGTGCTCCTTACCTGTGATGTATTTCGACGCGATCACTAACCTAGCTAATGCAGTGCGGCCGACCGCGCACACTCCAGAGTATTTGGCTCAATTCTTGCGCGATACCCACCACCCTGGAACGCAGAACATTATAACTCATGGCCATGCACCTCGAGGTGATAACGTTCATCTACTTCCCGGTTCGACGACCCAGTACAACCAATTATTCCCACCCACGATTTCCGTTCTGCCCGGGGCTTCCAGTTCTTTGTGTATTTCAGTTACACCTCCGGCTCTCGGTGGTCCCCTTCCAGCGACAGAGTCCTCGGTTTCCTCAACCAGACCGTCGATTCGAAGTTTTTCTGAAGAGCACTTAAGTGAGGATGGTGGCGAGATTTCGGCTACAGGTGGGAGAAATACTATTTCTAAACTCATCTGGTGATTCCCAATCTTTTTCAGTCGTAGCCGAAAATGATGAATTAACCTCATGTCTTCCCACTCCGCAATCGGAGACGTCTATAGATGACCAAGGGCCCCAGATCGTCGGTCGTTTGATGCACGATCGCAACGACACCATAGACTCCATCCACGTACAAGACTTTCCCGTCATTCCTACGCCGCCATGTCGAACATTAGAACCGCCGGGAGGAGATCGAGGTCCGCGCCGAGAGTCAGATATACAAGGCCCTCAGGATTCTCCCCTGACCCCTCAGTCATCATCTTTTCACTCGGGTGCGAGCTCACTTTTGAAGGAAGGTGATAGCGACACAAGCAGACAAGTTGAGGCTCGGAAAGCGATAGGACGGCATCCGGATCCTACAGTTGATGCGAGGTTCACAGTCGTTGGTGGAGGCGATGCCGTTGAAGGACTCAATGCAGATGAACAGAGCAAGAAACCTGTCGAAAAGTCCACTGTTGGAATGAGCTCTGGAATGCTTGTTTCCCCTGTTACAGTGGATGCCGATGATAGTAACGATAACGATGCAAGGTCGAGTTTGCAAACAGGGCGGACGGATTTTACTTACGTAGCGGGCTCGGGAGCGCCTGTCGCAACGATCGAGCGCGAGCTTCAATCTATCGCTGCGTCCGTAGGAGATTCCTCTCAAATCGCGACTGGAGACGTCGATTTGCCCATTACGCCTACGTCTTTAGGGGGACATACTGACAACGAGTCATCTGAGCACCGTCCCAATACCAATGGCATTGGTCCTACGTTTTTCCCAATGGGCGGGCGCGGGCTAGGTTCTACATCATCAACACAGCATCCTTTGTTCCTGACTTCAGCAACACCGTCACGGTACACAACAGCCCCCGGTTCTCCCGATCCTCGCTTTACACAGGATGAAGAAGAGGTGTGGAGTGCTCTTATCGACATGTCTGAAGTGTCAACACCCGTGCTGGACGATGCATCTCCGGCGATGCTCTCGCAACCACTCGCTCGCCTTTCGTCCGTTCGTCCTCATATCCCGAAACAATATTCTGCGTCGGCACCGACGCATGCAGGAGCCGCAGGCGTCGACCATACATCTTTTACATTAGTTCCTGGGTCGCTCGCCGTCGTCCCGTCGGTGTTGCACGACCCTCCGACTCGCTCTGATGTATCCGAATCGCGGAGTTCGCCAGCCATTGGATCTCTTTCTCCGCTTACATCACTTGATGACTCGGACGATGAGCCTTTGGCCACACCAGTTGACCGGGAACCGAGTTCCAACGCTCCCACAGGCGGAGCCAGGGCTCGTGAAAGCAGCAATTGTGAGCGGCGCTGCTCTGAACCCTACCGGCCTGGGTCGCGGTTGTCGGGGGGCCCCAGCGCTCCGTTGAACGAACTTGCGGTGCTCGCAAGGCGGAAACCGCTCAAGATTCACATAATGGTTCCAGAGGGATTCCAGAGATTGAAAAGGAAGCGAGACGCTGTCGAAGGAGAAATGGGGCGAGGGAGTTCCACAGATGAAACAGCTATACCCGTGGAAGACGTTTCGCAGAGAGGGCAGGCGGAATTGGTACGTCGACCCTTGTGCCTCGTGCCATGATACAGCGCTGACACAAGCTTTGTAGGCCTCGGGAAGTATTATGCCTGATCGTATAGGAGAGGGGCCATCTGCATCGACTATGGCAACTCAACGCACACGAGAAAGCTCCTCGACCAGTGGCCTCGTGGACACAGCAAACGAGTTTCCAGAGGGGTCACCTGTACCTCGCAAAAAAAAGAAAAAACGGAGCAAACACCTGGAGACGAAGGTCCATGAAACACTCTGGACCTCTGAGGATCAACAGAAAGCCAGACGTATACCAGAATCAAAACGAAAGTCGCAGGAAATGTTCCACTTTCGGCTGGGCCAGATTGTGAGCATTGATTGGGGACAGGAACATAAACATGAAGTTCAGCACCAACCCCAAGCGCCTGTGACACCACCGGTATCACAGTCCCCTACTCGTAACGACGAGTTTGACCATGACTCGCGGACGCCTACTCAAGTATGCCACAATAATCAGGAAATGAAGACACCGTTGTCATCCTCCGTGAGCTTGCCTCGTCTAAATCTGCCTAGTGCGTCGATCGTCGAGTTATCCCCTTCGAAGCAAGACGAATGCGATGCAACGTGGCCCGAGCTCCCAAGTCTGTTTAGCCAATGGCATATGCAGGTACTTTTTTTCTTCGCTACACCTAATTCGAGTGGGTTCTGAATCACGTTCGTTGTGTAGTTCATACAGTGTGACAAGTAAGTACCCGGTGAGAAGGTACCGCGCGACTGACCCGAATGTGATGTACGCAGCTGCGACAACTGGTACCACTATGCGTGTGTAGGAATCGAGTCTGGGGACCAAAGACTTGAACCCGAAGTCTCGTTCACGTGCCCAGCATGCTAGTGAGTTATACCATATAGATGCTTTAGAGTGCGATTATTGAATGGATCATCGGTCTGTCAGTACTGAAAGTAAGCTGCACAAGGCATGGTGCTTTACTTCATAACTAAACTTGTTGTACAAGGTGCCGAACGCCAGACCCCTTGGGACCGGGAAAATACATGTGCACGTCCCGACTGTCCTGAATCTCATCTTACAGGAGATTCAGGACATTTCTTCGTAGAAAAGCTTGTGGGTCTGAAGAGGGTCGAGGGCTATGTTTACTTGTGGCTAGCAAAGTGGGAGGGGTAAGTAACTGCATCTCTCTTTTGTGTCAATATAGCTGAACATGGTTTCAGATACCCGATGACCGAGGCAACCTGGATCCCGAAAGAAAACATGGATGGGGACGGAACCAAACTATGCAATGCCTTCCTTGAGGATGCCAAGCGAGAAGGTGCTGATCTTTCTCGAGATGTGATTCTCCTCAAAGAAGCCATTCAGGCTGGCTGGGAGATGTAATGAACACGCTTCTGACAGACGCCTATGATTCCAAACCTTCCTGTTGCATTGGGTTTTCACGCACACTTGATGATTTCACTTTGTTTTCTTGTTTATCGCGCACATTTTTGGTTGTTTTCCATGCTTTCTTGTTCTTGTTCTGGATCTGCTTTCGCCGAGTGCTCTCGTGCTATAATGACCATTTAAACTGTACAGTATCAATCATAAAGCCTTGATGTTGCTCATGTGGCGCTGGTGGCATATCGAGAACCATTTTCTATTCTGATGACAATGGGCAAAGCAAGGGTTTCTTTGGTTCCGTGGATAATGGCACTAAAATCTGTATAGGGGTCGATCGAGGTGCACCACTGCGCAAAGTAAGCTATCTTGGAAAGTCGAGCACCACGTCCGGGCAGTACTGCGGTATTCTAATAGGGATTTGCGAGGGACTCGAATGGAACAAAAAAAACTAATATCGCTGCCTCTGCACTGCCAACTTACATGATGCAGGTATGCACGGTCGCAAGTTGGTGCGAAAGTTATATACCTGTAAGAGTCCTAGCGTTGCGACCACCGTGAGGTTCACGCAGGAATCAACTGCCAGTTCTGCGTTATGAGGTATACATGGCATCAAGGACCTCGATGACACTATCTCCCATCCCAATCTGGAGCGCAGAGGAGATCGCGGGGGAGATACCACTTTCCCCATCGACTGTGATCGTCCACTACATGCGATTGATCAGAGTCTCGATCACATTGATATCGAATAACGGAGACAGACCACTTGGGTGGGTAAATATTGAAAATCGACAATGTTAGTCTCCTGATGCCAGCGTGGATATCGTCGATGAAGAATGGGGTGTTTCCAAGGACTGGGAATGTTATAGTGAACCACTTGCAATGACATGGGAGTCCCGCCGGATTGGACAAGCCCTTATGCTCTGAAGAGTAGGAAAAAACCTCTAGAGCCTGCAGACGAGTCAGCACCTAGGAAATGATCGGATGGGCAGTGAGAGAGTCGAGAGGGAGATCGCTGACTCGGAAGTCATGTCCAATGCGGACATCGACGGCAAGTTTGGAAGAAGACGCCGAGACGCGTAAACAGATGAGGATGTCACACGAACGGACCGTTGCCAAGGAGCCGATCGAGGGGAGGCTAGCATTGAGCAAGCGCGAATGATCGACGTCGACAACTGAATAAACTGACTAGCGGCGCCGCCCCATACGGCAACGAAGACTCACCTGGACATCCTTCTCATAACACGTTTCCACCATCCCATGAGCACGAGCGGCGACATCATGAGCCCCAGAGCGTTGAGCTCAAGTGGAGAAGAGAGGCTGACACTCAGGCTCCTACTAACCCGGAAGCATGTACAACCGCGCCCAAACAACTTGAGGCTTGAACGGCTTGTCAACAATGGCTTTCGCAACCTGCTGTAGAGCGATGTCGACATTGCCAGTAGTAACTCACCTAGTATGGCTACTTCCCTTCCGAAAGTCGACTCTCCTGAAGTGCGACTTCAAACGGCCCACCAAGATCCCTTGAATTACCTCAGCGCATACTGCAATGTTTGCCCCCAAATACGAAAAGAAACTAAGTTACTGTGTTCAAGGACCAGCTGGCGTTGCCATGTCAAAATTCTCGAGTCGCTGTTCCATACACCCAATGATTCAGGGTGTTCACTCTGAAGTCACCAAGTGCATACACTTGCACAAGGACACCAGCGATCTTACCAATGTCGGTGCATTCTTTGAACGTAATGTCATCTTACCTTGTGAATTCTCCATTTGCCACCTTCACTCCCTGCATGCCAATTAATTTTCTGTTTCGTCCAGTCAAGAAGTACAAAGTTCGAATACCAGAACCCGATGAATACTCGCTGACAAGGTGCTCCTGTGATGCTTGCGAGGGACGAGGTGAAGGTCGACCGACATTATGCAGGCCCCAGGAATCACAAGGATACCAGAAATCGCGTCAATGCAACTTTATTCCTTCTCCCGCTTTCTCACTGCCCACCTTGCATAGGCTCCCATTCGAGACAATTGGAGATGTGTTGCAGCAGGTTTAATTGACCGTGGAGCCCCCGGGGACATTGCCCAATCTGATCATACAGTCTTCGCAGTCTATTCACACTGTGCCTATTATCATTCCAGAGGCTACATTCTTTGGTGTGATCCCTAAATCCGAAGAGAATTCAAAGGTGCGTACCACAGGTGCACACATTACAAGTGAGCAACTCATGACTAGATGCCTAGCTTGACTAGTATTCTGCTTCTGTACTGACCATCCTCAAGTAGTTTT
Source organism: Leccinum longicurvipes (assembly GCA_038093135.1). Taxonomy (NCBI): domain Eukaryota; kingdom Fungi; phylum Basidiomycota; class Agaricomycetes; order Boletales; family Boletaceae; genus Leccinum; species Leccinum longicurvipes. The sequence continues at coordinate 10,052 of JBBPRP010000803.1, forward strand.
GTTATGACATTAACAAGTCCAATGAAAGAAAGTTCATTCCCTAACCGATGCCACTTCTGTGCAATACGATGTACAGGATTTATTTGGTCGGCTGGAGCTGTACTTTGAAGCCACGGCAAGTTTTGGTATTGCCACATATCTTCTGAGCCACAACACTCATCTGTTTCGCTACAGTCCCAGAAGGATCTTTATGAAGTCAAGTGGTTCGGTCGGAAACTCCCCAACTTGCGCGCAGGTTCACCACGTTCTCAACCTCAGATCCCGAAAATCATCCGGTTCCTGCGCCCGAGCTGCTTGCCTTGCACGCTACCTGTTGCAAGGTTGCTCACTTCTCTGGATCCAGCGAGTACATTGACAAAATTGATCCCGATGCAAACCAATATGTGCCTTGTCGGCTGACGGTGCTTCAGGGGGCATAATTAGCTATGCAATGTCATCCCTATTG